>JAOBYK010517566.1:0-12792 GCA_025434845.1 Phenganax subtilis
ATATTCAGTGTTCTGTTTCCTTTTGTAGGATGATGTGGAATTCAAACCTCATTCCAATCTCGTAGTAATTATACTACTTAGGGTTAGAATCTCATGAAAATTTATATGCATAGTCTGTGTACTAAATATATAGTAGCTACAACATAGTACTGTAGATAATAATTTCATATCAGATTTAGGCTAAATCAGATCGTATATTTAAGCATACTAAAGATGTTATGGATGTCTAATCTCATTCCACCCTCGGAACTGAAATTTATCGATTACAATATAATGTCAGTTCTGTTGTTCCAGGAGAAAAATGTAAATACCATGATCATGGAGTTCTGCAATATAATGTCAGTTCTGTTGTTATACATTCATACTCTTACAGGAGAAAAACATAAATACCATGACCATGTAGTATGCTCTGCTGTGTAGTCTTCAACTCTGCAATATTTTCTATGTTCTCTAACATGTGTTATGTAAAGTGTACCTATACTTTTGCAAATACATGCTTCATAACAGAATAGTACGTCACAAATATCAAGAAAATTTAGTCCATTAGTATACTAAGAAAATACAAAAATCAAGGCTAATCATCATATTGAAGGAATGAAAGCTATTTTGTTCAGTTTGCTGTGTCTTATACCCACTCCCTCAATCTCCGCCACTTTGAACGCATTGGTTTGATTGCTAGTTGGAGCATATGATGTGGGATTGGTGAGATTGGCCAATCTGACAGTATAATTACTGCCTTTCCCGACCAATCTGAGACTTATTATACTTGTTACATTCTGTTCGTAAAGGTTCACCATGTATAATATGAGAATGTACAATCTATACCTACAGTTCACTCACAAATATTACTGCTTTTTGTGCATGTATTGTATTGGACTTCGAGAAGAAGATATTTCCAGTCTGGGCAGACTTTACTTCCGCCCTAAGGAATGCAGTACAGGATTAATATTAAATATGGAAAATTTGGCAGTTCTGATGGGGCAGCAATTGCCAACTTTAGCAATATTTCGCTACACAAGTTTGCAATTTCACGATTTGGTGCTCAGAGATAGACTTCTCCGAAGGTGTCATTCGACAGAATGTGACCCCACCCCGCATATTAATAAATATTATGGTCGGACTGCTCCGCTGTTTCGCGTATTTTTCATCAAAATTATTAGTTGACCAATATTATTGCCATTGTTCATCAATTTATTGCCCTATTATACATTGTGCCATTTGATATATGCTTCAACAGTAGTCTATATGTGCTACAAATGACTTACAAACGGCGCTAGCCATTCCATGCTAAATATCCGTCCAGCATTGCAATTTGCAGCAAAAACAAATAGCCAAGACAAAACGCTTTTTGATACGTCTTAAAAATAACTTAAGCACAGCATTGCCGCCGATAACAAATATGATGACTCGTCATTTCCCAGCCGTTGTTGCAATGTTGGCCTTGAATAATCGATTTCCATTCGCGTTGTAATAAATGCCGCGTATGCTCACAGTACAGCTGTGACGGGCAAATGTTATGGTTGTCAAAAACCTTTCAAGAATACAGACAAAAATAAGTAATCACCAATGCAGTACCTTGAAAAAATTCCCAACTTAGACGCTCACCACTAAAGTCGAAAGTGCCAGTAAGTACATGACAACAAACGAGACAAATTTTTCATCACCCACTGACAACTGCCCACTGCAATCTGCTTTGGGAATTGGGAACCAGAATAGTGTTTCCACTTTCCCTATTGCACTTCTTGTAAGAAGTTTTTGCGCAAGTCAAATGTCAAAAACAAAAATTCCTTCGCAATGGCAGTGGCACTTCCATTCGTTCTGTGAAGGATTCCGAGTCCTTGCAAATTGTTTAGTTGTTACCGTTCAGGCAATTTTTCTGCAATTTTCCGAAAGCTGGTCACGTAGCTCAGCTATGTGCTGTAATTTTGCGATGTAAAATCAAATGGGCTCAAAACTTTTAAACATACCTCAGGGAAACTCGAAAAACTTTTGCCATCAGTCAAAAGAGAAGTTTATTTATAACTGCAAAGATCAGATTCAACAAGGAGTAAATCAAGGCAAACTGAGAACGTTTAAATAATTTAAGGCTATTTTAAACTTGAGAAATATATTTCGGAAATTAGTAATGTTAACCACAGCCAAGCTGCTACAAGACTTAAAATTTCTGTTCATAGACTAACCCGTTGAAACTGGTCGATATGGTAATGTTCTGTATAACGAAATACGATGTTGATACTGCTATCCAAACAAGGAATGAGCTACATTATTTAATGCAGTGTACCAGTACAAAATTTAATGATCTAAGAGCAAATTCTCTCAGTAAAATTAATCAAGTGAATCCATTGTTTCGACAGTAATAACGCCTCATTTCTTTATATACTTGCAATCAAGAACAAATACTTTGGAAACTAAATATTGCTTTTGCATTTTGTTAAAGTTTAAAAAGCTGTAAATAATTAAGCTGCATCTTTATTGTATATATATTCGTCATGTACCAGTACTGGTATATTTCCATGAATACTTTTGTTTGTTTGTTTGTTTGTTGTTTGAACCTAATGAAATTTCAAATCGGTAAGAAAAGTTGATGGTTCATTGCTTATATATTCTGTAACGTGCTGTAACACACAGCAAATTACAGAAACAGAAGTGAGAGGTTTTTTAATACTTCATGTACTTTTTCACATTATCGCTGTACAGTCCATGTAATCTAAGGTATTTCAATGAAGTCGTTAGCAATGAGGGACCTCAAGAATCTACGACGCCACCGTGAATATTGGGTTTACATTTTGTTTAAGATACTATTTACAAACTGAAATATAGCATTATAATAATAATATAATAATACAATAATATTTCAATAAAGTGCCTAATTATGATAGATACTCAAAGTGCCTAACATTAATACACTGATGCATAAGAACTAATTTGCATGAAATTGTAAGATATCTAAGATAGCAACAAATCAACAAAGTACTAAAAAGTTTTATAAGCCTCATTAAAAAGATAGGTTTTTAAGCGTTTCTTAATAAAATGGTAATACTTTCAGAAGTCCTGATATTTAATGGCAAGGAATTCCACAGCTAAGGAGCAGAATGCGCAAAGGCTCGATCTCTTAAGGTTCTACAATTTGTTTTGGGGGTATATACAACAAACTAAGCTCGTCAGATCGTAATGTCCAACAGTCACTCTGTGGCTTGGGCTTAAGTAAGTCAACAATATAGGCGGGGGCCAAGTTGTTAAGGGCTTTGTAAACCAGTAGTGCGATTTTAAAGTCAATTCGAAATTTTACTGGCAACCAATGAAGTGATTTCTGCATTGGGGTGACATGCAAAATTCTCGGGCGGCGATAAATTAATCTTGCAACCACGTTAAGAACGCTCTAATACGTTGGAGTTGATACTGGGGTATACCATGTAGTAGCGCATTACAATAGTCCACGTGAAACGTCACGAAGGCATGGATCAGAGTCTTCGTTGTACTAGTCGATAAAAATTTCCTAATTTTCCGTAGTTTATAAAGTCCTCCAAATGCTTTAGAACATATCTTGCCAACATGAACAGACATTGATATTGTGTTTGTCAAACCAAGCACCTAAGTTGCGGACACTGTCCACTGGCTTTACCATAACATCGCCATCGTTTATTGAGCCAATGTCAATTTTCGATAATTGTTGCAGTGTACCAAGAATAAGGAATTCTGTTTTTGAGTCTTTAAACATTAATTTATGAGCCACGAGCTAGGCACAAACATCAGCAATACAATCTTCAAGCGCAGTCTAAACGCGCCCAGAATCAGCATCACAGTCCGGGCGAAAGGATACATAAAGTTGTGTGTCATCGGCATATCCATGGGACGAGGGAAGATGCCCGTCAATAATATCAAATAGTTGAGAAACATAAAGCAAAAAAAAGAACTGGTCCAAGACAACTCCCCTGAGGTACCCCATGGTTAACATTACAGTCGTCAGAAAATATATTGTCGATATCTACTCTATGTTTCCTGTTCGAGAGGTATGAGATTATCTACTCGAGAGCTTTACCTGTTACTCCATAGTGATGGTCAAGTATATAAACGATAGTCAGATGGTCAATTGTAACGAACGCTGAGCTTAAATCCAATAACACGAGAAAACATACTTCTTGCCTATCCATGCTGAGAAGTTTATCGTTTTGCACCTTGAAAAGGGCTATCTCAGTAGAGTGATGTTTTCTAAACCACGACTGGCAAACTGGGAGGGGCGCATTTTTTTGACAGTGAGTCAGTAATTGGTTGACGACAGCCCTTTCAGCAATTTTTAACAAGAATGACAAATTGCTTATGGGCCTGAAGTTCTCAAATAATGGCTTCCAGCTACGTTTTTCAAAACAATGGTGGACCTTTTTCTGTGACTACAAAAACAAAGCAGAAAGAATGCTCTTTTGAATTTCTTTTGTCTTGCTTTGGAATGTGCTGGACATGCTTTGTTGCACACTTCATTAAGTTTCTTCGTTTTGTCCATTGTCTTGACTGAAAACCACTTCCGCGTTTTCAGGCGTTTTTCACATGCACGCACGCGTAAAGTTAAGTCTTTTGAAACTTTATACTTTTTAAAGTACACGACCAAAGAAACACGTAATCAGGTGCAATTGCAATAGAAATAGATTGCAATGTATGAATGACAAATAGTAATAATTTGAATTTGGAAGGTCCACTTTTCTGGGATACATTGAAGCTTGTGTGCGACCATTCCCGCACCATTCAAAGAACAAAGAATAACATTTTTTTCTCTGTTAGATGAAAATTGAATGACAAATTGGTATTTGCATAAATTCATCCTACATTATCCTGATGACGTACAAAATAATAACTGATATAAATACAAGGTAAAGGGTAGCTTGGGTCCTTTGGCGTCAGAAACGGGGAACAGCAGAGGAGAAAGTTCGCAGAAGGCAGGTTCATGTTGAATCATCATTCAACTATGTATGCACAAAGGTGAGTTGAAAGATCAAACGATATTTCACTATAATTAGCGATTGCACGTTTAGTTGCAGTATTGATCCTTTATTTTTTGTCAAAACTAAAAGACATTTGAGGGTGATTTGACAACAAATTTGGAAGCCCTTACTTCGTTTGCAGACTGCACAGTATTTGGAAGCATTTATCGTACATCGATGGCGATTATACTTGGCCGAACAATGAATGACTGGTATAATTTAAACTGCTAAATCATTTCGATCACAGAGTTTGAATTTTGCTGGTGGGCGTGCTTAGCCGCTCTGATGCTGGCTGCCAGTAGGGACAGGTGAAATTAGGTATTCCATCACTATTACCTTTTTGCTATTACATTACATGAGTTCAATAGAACCCAAGACCGAATACAACAAGTTGCCATGCGAGTTATAGTTGGTGATATCTCTGATTCCGAGTCAATTAACTGTAATAAACTAGACAATATGGTATTATGTTCAGTCGAACGGAAGTACATAGAGCTGTATGCTCTACAGCTGCTATATCTATCAGATTGAAAGATTATATTTTATACTTTATTGACTGCTGCCAAGCATCAGGAGGCCGCACTCTATTTTGGACTTCTCACACTGCACATGTGTTATCGGTCTTCGCCTTTACGTTGCGAGTTTAGAAGACTTGAATCGTCATTTTTTGAATGTTTGTTATGTCAGCCGCAGGGGAGGGTGCTATTGAAACATCGAAACTCATAGTAAGACGGCGGTTTACCAAACAATTGACGACATGTATCTTTGCCTTGTGCTGTTTTGTGGCTAGTATTAACATTGAAACCTCACATACAGGTAATTCTTTCGCCAAAACGCTGTGGAAAAGTGGCCTATATGTATTGAGTACACGCTCTAGGATCTGAGGCAGCGCTGCACTTGCAATAGCGACTTCTAGTTATATTTAGATAATGTTTAAATCAATTCCTAGTGTATCTGCACTAACACTATAAATCATACTATCTTTAAGAATTTATTATGTCCAACAGACTATGACTTTATAACGCGCTTATCACTAATTTCATGTTAGAGCAGAGTGATTTTAGTCCGCTGACTTCTACCTTGTCAATACATATGTAGCACAATACGCGGTCTAGAAAATCATTTTTTATTACTATTGTATTGTAACACCGAATAGCCGGAAAAACAGCAGAATCACAAGTATCTCAGTCACCAGGTCTCGGTAGCCCAAAATCACGGACATCGTGCGGGAACACTTAGTGAGGTCTGGGAGCATGCTTCACCGGAAAATTTTGAAAAGTATAGCCTCTGAAATGCCAATTCCTACATTTTAAAGAGAGATTTTGCAAATGGGGCGGGTAAGGAACCAAAATAAAATACTAGGAATATTAAGGAAACAAGTCCAAGTCTGATGACTATATTGGTGTCATAAATATAACTTTACCGAAAACTTAACCTATGTTTCCTTGCAAGTTTATTCTATGTATATTTTTTAGGTCTACCATTCATATGTGGCTCAGCTCTTAAACCGACTTTTATCATCTTATTACTTTCAAGCAAGTTGATAGTCCAAAGTCAACTCACTATCTATCACCACATTGCGAAATTAACGCTTAATCGCAAAGCGCTTTGCCGACATTAGATTTTATACAGTTCATGTTTAAAGTTCAAAATTTTCTTGTTTTTCATCAATATTTCTATACTGCAAAATACGTTTTCGAATTTTTACAACTATACTCGCTGTTAGCAAGTAAACCTAAATTGGTGGAGTATATTATCAGTTGGCGCTGGTGCCAATCGATTATGGTATACATACCCAACAGGGCCAACAGACAGGCATGTTTACGTATTACTTAAACATATTTCGCTATTTTCAGTTTAACAACATTTTTTGTTGGAAAGACCAAATTTATTTCATGTAAACAGGAAGATAGCCCAACTCTTTGGCACTGGTAACCCGTTTCATTGATATTTCTGACTAAACTCGGAGGGTTAGCGGCCCCCAGCCCCCACCCCTGCCTGGAATGTCTGTGCTTCCAATGGGAGTAGAGTAGAACTGATTACAATGCCTTTATCTTCTTTAAAGTATATATTTTTATCAACATGGCCTCATCAAAATAAAACTTATCTATAGTTCACCTACTTATCTTAATGCTGGATTTTCATATGTTGCTGCTTGATATTTTGGCGACTTTACCTGATCATTCAAAGATAAAATTGTCTCCGATTGACAAACGATTTTACTTTCCATTAGCTGCAGCAAAGGAGATCGCCAATCGTCTATGCTATAGCTGAGGTGCAATCATTCCCCTGAGATTCGAAGCGCATAGAGATTTTTGCTCACAAAATTTGGATTCCAAACAAGGAAAATCCTTTGCCAACTTTAAATGTGCGTCTTGTGCACCACTAATAAGAAGTATCGATCCGATCATATAGATGTATGCAAATTAAATTATTTTTTTACAGAGGTTTGGTCGACAAATTAATTAGCATACGAAACATCAAAATAATTTTGATATTCCAATCCATCATCACGACCATTGCAATAATCTACATGATGATTCTAACCTCAACTGTGGACCAGGCCACCAAGCTGGAGATGGAGCACTCGGATGAGGAGCGATGCGGAGGCTGCTGTGTGATGAGACAAGAAAATCTTGAAGCAATCACCAGAGAACCTCAACTCTCCGAGAAACTTCATAAATTCTCCCGAGCTATCAGGAATTATGAGATACCAGACTACATTATGAAGATTCTTCATGACGGTGAACGAAAAATAATAGAATTTGAAATTCAACTGAAGAGGTTGAAACAGGTACATGAAGCCCTCTTCCAGAACAGTTAATCTCGTGTTTTGAAAAGTCTTATTCTGTTGAGAAGACATTTGTTCGTGTAACGAATTGTTTAGCAAAATATTATTTGAACATCGATGGCTTGCGATCGCTTGCGACCGCTTGCCTAACTATGGGTTTTACTCTACCACAAGACGACATTGCACGTCAAAAGTGAGATTATTTCTATACAGTGGATTAAAAAATAGTAAACTACTAAACTATCAGGCAGTATTCCTTGTTATTCCTGTGAGTGACAAAGCTCGAACAATCTCTTGTGTTCCCATGTATTCAATTTATCAAACGTCCAAAAGGCTCGCTTGTCTGCATGGGTGAGACTCTTGATTTGATGTAATAAGTAAAAGCATTATAGCTTATTTCTATAAATTTTCCCTAGAACGACCACGCCAATCGCATGTCTAAACTCCATGGCGTATTTATCGAAGACGATACGACACCGGATGAAGATCTCGTCCCAGCATCAAAACCAAAATGGACCAAACCCACTACGACGTCACGCCCATCTAATTCCCCAAAGCCACGCTCATCTAATTCTTCACAACCTCACTCGAATCATACCTCGGAACTTACCCATCTTTTTCCACGGACTCTCGCCCATCTATAGATCCTCAGATGTAAAAGAAATATATAGGTTGGTCTCGTTGAACCTGACTAAATCATCAAATATCTATTTATCAAGTTTTTACGTATAGAGTTTAATTAATGTATAGCATGCAACCCAATAAGGTAATTGTATGTAAAATCGATAGGAAATTAATTGGAATATTTATTTATCTATAACAAGCAACGGGCACCGAATGAAGATATCTATATAATACATATGCATAGCATGTTAAAAATCGAATTTTGGATTAATATATTAGCAGTCACCTTAAATTTGTCTGCCATATATTATAATATATTTCTAGACAAATATATAGGCTTGAGATGACAACAAATGGTAATTACAGGTAGGATGTCCAAAAAAATGTTGAAACATTTTAAATTCGATCAGCTGTTTTTCTGTAGATGCAATCAGTTGAATTAACGCGATTAAAACTGTATGTTGATATCTAACGCACTGTGGCTCAAGGGCAGTTAAAACAAGAATAGCTTTATTTTGTAGAGGATGAAATGTGGAAGGGTTAACTTCTTAAAAACCCTACAGTGTACGAGAGCTGACCTTGTTACAAAAAAAAATTCAATTAAATTTTCTATATATTGAAAGGATGGTTGCGTGTTGATTCGGTCAGCGGTAGAAGAACATGTAATGTTTTAACTATAAATAGTGAACCAACATTTGGGCAAAAATTTAAAGAACGCTATATAGCGGTAAAGCTTACGTGTCTTTGATCTGTGGTGATATTTCTCTTTTTCTGGCGTCTTCTAATTTTTTTTTCGGAAAACTGAAAACCAAAACATTTCGGTGAAATCAATGAATACGGTCAATGCCTTAAAACTGAGCAATCGAGTAGTATCTATCATCTTGGATGGCTTGGAGCCTATTTCATGAAATCTTTGAAAGAAAGAAATACTGCCTTGACAAGTCAGATCAAATTTTGAAACTACTTCTGGACACTGCCGACTGTCGTGCATTGTGATATCTTGATGTAATTGCTTTGGCTGAACTGAGAAAAAATTAAAAGAATATTAAATGCTAGTATGCTTAAAAGTTACGTTTAGAAATAGTAGTTACAGAAATTAAATTTATTTACTACATAATAAAAATAACAGTATTCTTTTCTCCATTAGTCCAGAATTAGTATATACTAGAATAAAACAATAAAAACATGCATAACATATATACAAAGGTAAAAAGGGGTAATAAACTAAAAACAACTTCTTCATTACCTACAGTATCTGGCTGTGCAAAAGGCTCTAGTCAGTCATAGCTATACAACAAAGAAATATGTCGTTTTTACCTAGACTCAAAAAAAAGTATTAAAAAATTGCAATAACTCTTTGGAAATCATCTCGAAGCTCTTTGAGCTTGTGGTCCTTGCAATTTAAAAAATAATGATATTCGTCATCTATATCACTCGAATGACAAATTGGACCAAGAGCTCAACAAGTATTTGAGCCAATATACGTGACAGAGTTGCCAGATTCGGTGAATAAGCCAAACTCTATTTTCAATGGCCCTTTTTTCCCTTTGTTTTGGCCTTTGTTTCTTTTGTTTTCTATTTGGTAGTCATGCAGATGTTGGGTTATTTATTCAGCGAATCTGGCAACCATCATCGTTGCCATATGAATTATGCGTGTAGAATGATTACAATAAATTAGGCCAGATTCAAAACGTCAAAGTTTGCTTGGGTCAAATGCATCAACTGCCTCATTATGTATTGTTTCAAATGCGTTCGACTCATACACAATTTAATATTTGATACTGGCCTATAGTTACGTATCGGACCGCTTAGAAGTATTGAAAAGTTGAGCAGATTCATGTTGTGCGATCATTTTAGAAGCTACATCTAATAGAGCTGCAGGTTTATTAAATAATTATTTATATAATTTATAATTCTTAAAATTAATAATATTTATTTAAAAATACTTGTTTTAATTATTTATAAAAGTCAAACTAAACTGGCTAAATTATTTCAAGTAATTTGTAAGCGCAGGGCGGCAACATAGTAGATGTTTGTATCAAGTTTCCCCATACGCACATTATGGTTCAATTTTGAAAACGGTTGCCAAGGTTACATAAATTGTTCCACTCAAATTTTTTAACACCAGTTGGTTTAACTTGTCAAAGAGAAATATATCCTTGAACCTGTCAGTTAAGGGGAGTAGCTAGACTACGGTATGTTCCAATTGTGTTTGTTAACCTACTGACGCGTAGCACACTCCAACCCCTTGTACAACGATATCATGCACCTAAGGTGGCTCCCTAGAGTTTTTTCTCCGGGGGTATTTTGATTGTATAAACAAGTAAATTTGAATGCCGAAATAATATTTTGGTCGCGAAACAAACATTGAATATCTTGCGTTTCCTTCGGTGAATTTTTTTCATATTTTCCACATCGATTGCTAGTGGTTTACATGTTTATTTGCCAGATTTTAAAGAAATTAAATCGATACGTTTTTGAGTATTTCGCAAACATTTACTGTGAAAAACTCCTTCAATTTATTTTTGTCAAACTTGGTGTGTAAGTTTAAGAGAGCAAAAACTTTCTTTGTGCAAAATATGAAAAAAATTCACGGAAGGAAACGCAAGATATTTAATGCTTGTTTCGCGACCAAAATATTATTTCGGCATTCAAATTTACTTGTTTATACGATCAAAATACCCCGGAGATAAAACTCTAGGGAGCCACCTTATTAAGTGCTACTCAGCAATCGTCACTATCCTATTCAGAGTATGTTAGATCTTGTTGGTTATAGTGACGTTATATCTTCCTGATTATTCACGCGTATGAAGCCATAATTGCAACTTTATGAATACTTCCGATGACAGCAGAGACCTACTTGAGCGTCAAAACTTTTGATTTCACTATATACTATTGTTTAAAACGCTTCTTCAATGTTAAATTGCCCTTACTAAGAAATAGAGTACATGGAAAAGTGCGATACTTCAATGTGCTTCTCTTCTTAGCAACTAAATACCTTGCCAATAGATTAGGTCATTAACGAGAAATGCTATTGTATCTTTACAATGTTTCACAAAGCACTCCTATCGTGCTGTTTTGCCTGGCTGCTTTTCCAATCCGCTTAAAAACATGTACACGTTCACATAAAATTACGAAAATATGCAAAATGTCGCTGCAATATGATGGCTTTTAACTGGTTTTCTAACATTTTCTGGTTTTATATATCAAACCAGACTGGATAGTTTCCCACTTGAATTGAATTTAAGAAAATCAGTCCACAATAATACTATTTTTAGGCATTTAGAAGGGATATACTTTGTTTCACGATTTTGGAATGTATTATCGAAGGTATGAAATTATGTTGATTGGTTAAATTCAATCTACCCAATTTTAGACAAAGCTGTATTTTCTGTAATATTTAGTTCAAATACTCACAAACACTGAAATGCTACACTTTTTTGATACATTGCTCTTCGCAACATGTACTATAGTGGCGGCACGTTCTAATGATCAATTCGAAATATGCATAACAGATAGCAATGACCATAATAATATAAACTTCAAGATCCCTTACAATCAAAACAACTCTGTATAATGCTTAGTAACATTTTGTTAGCTGTAAAATGTTGAATTCTTGTGCTGGCCGTACAAAATATTTAAAGGAAAGCGTTCAAACGATCGGAACACTGTTAAGCTTTCAGTTCGTGTTCAATAAGATTGTAGCTACTTTTGTGTAATAAGAGACACGGCTATATTCATTTTTTGTATAAGAGTAATAATAGTTTTGTTTGTATAGATGATAATCTATTTAATATATATATATCCAGTGTGATGAACGATATTATTAGAATTAGCAGCATAGAAATGAAAATCCAGTGGTAATGCTGAATCAAGTACAAATCAGCACACTGCATGTTCACAGACTTCATAATTAACTTTTCATCTCAAACAAAGAGTCTTTGTATAAGTGGCATAGCAATCCAGTTGCAATAAACTTCAAAGGAAATTTACAGAGAGCATGCAATAACGCTCTGTCCGCACTTATGCGTTTTCAGTGAAATGTATATATGCATTTTCGTATGATCAAAAACGCATTGATCGATTGAAAACCACCCCTACCGGTTTCGTAGCGTATGCGACTTTCCCCAATAAAACGCTCGAAAACGAAGATCTTTGTGTGACATAAAACAGCAATATACGCATGCTCGAGGTTTGTTCTGGCAACCAGGCCCAACGACCAGGCCTGATTTTTGTCATTTCTTTTCTGTGTTTTCGAAACATGCTTCTATGAATTATTGATTATCACTGATGGTTGCCAGAAGTATGGCAAAGTTCATATCAAGGAAAGTATACTTGGCCCTCTTTTATTTATCATTTACATCAATGATTTGCCAAACTGCCTTGAACGAACAACTCCTAGGA
>JAOBYK010517677.1:0-12790 GCA_025434845.1 Phenganax subtilis
AATTGTATTTACGCCATGTTCTTTATTATCAGTGTATACTTTACGATGAATTATGATAATGCATAATATGTTTTTTTGTTTCCTTAAGCGGGCCCCCTTTAGTCCCAGGCCCCTGGTCAGTGACCAGGCTGACCGCCCCTCTCGTTGGCCCTGCACGTGGTTGAATCAGGTAAAAAATTAGTTAATACACAAAATAGAGTTTTGTTAGAAATTAAAAAGAAAGCAAATTCAGCAAATGTGCTACGTAAGATCTTCGTAATTAGTGCCAGGTTATTAAACTTTAAGAATAGATTGGTCGAAAATGTTCATTAAATAAATGGGAAATATTATAACCAACACAGGACACACAGAGCGTCTAGTTCCAGATCCAAATAATCCTGGGGATGATGAAAGAAGTAAAAACTAATAAGTCTTGTGGGTGCACCTTTAGACTTGGACGAAATGGAACTAATCTTAGGTTCAACACGCATTTTGACTATAATAATAGTTTCACCACAGGCGTTAAAACAAAACGAATATGACCGCAGGGAGCTTGAGCCTAGGTTTTTAAACGTATAACTTAAAAAGTTATACATTTTTTTTAACACACAAAATGCTCATAAGCATATCTTAACGATATTTCCAAATTTGCGTATTTTATATTTTTTAGAGCCTCACGAATACTTGCTTTTTCTTCTTTAGACAAATGCCCTAAATAATTGTCAAAAATGAGGTCCATGTCTTTTTTACTTCGGTTATAAAATAATACCAATTTTGAGATATTTTCTCTACAAGGTTTTGTAATAGAAGTCAATTGCTGCATAATAACATAAGTAGAAAGTCCATAATGTCTTGCTGAAAATGCTAATTTTACTAGCTCTGAGGTTCTTTTCTTTACAAAATGTGAAGCTGCGCAGTCGTCTAAAGTAATTAAAGAATATGTGCCTTTTGCAAATTCTACAACTTCTCTTAAAAAAGGCTCTACGTCGTCTTGATCTCAACTTATAATGATAAAATTTTCATCTTTCTCATAAGGCCAAGCTTGATAAGTTTTATTCCACTCGTAGATGGAACATATTAAAAAAATATAATCAAAATAACCTAAGTATTGTTGCTCTTTTTAGTAAATAATAAGTTTTTCCAGAGGAGGTCATTCCTAATATAATCATATTAAAAGGTGTGCCATTTATTTCTGGCATAATCACACTTTTTGCTTTATTAGAAATCTTGTTTAAGATTCCGAAGGATAGGTTTCTTGGTTCTCCTCCATTGTTTATGGTGATTCTTGAGAGCTTGCTCCGTTCGTTTGACATTCTTTATTATTAATATTTTTACTTACAACATGTTTACCCACAATTAAAGATCCTGATAAAACTCCAATCAGCAGAATATAAGGCATGATGTATTGTAAATAAATTTTATATCCTGTCTAAAAAGCTCATTGTCCGATAGTTCTCTCCCCATTTGAATAGCATTTTCTATTAAATCTATATGCTCCATAAGCTCTTAAAATTTTCCTATGACAATGTCCATAAGCATATCATTAGTTTTATTCATTTGATTTCTTTTGTAATCCTGCATAATTTGCTCCAGTGCTTTCTCAGATGTTTTTTTAATGTAACTCTGTGTACATTTTATTTCTTTTGCAGAAGATAGTTTTAAAAGTTGTTCACAAATGCTTAAGCGCGTAGCGCTGGCTTTGCTGATAGGTTTTGCTTGTTCGGTGTTCATTTATTATATAAGAAAAAAAAATTCTAGTTGAGATATGTGCAACGTAAGTAGATAAATTTTGGGTGTTTTCGCCACAAAAAATTTTCCGCTCCAAAAAAAATCAGGTCTAAAAAGTTTCGATGCCTCATCAAAATCAGGTCACCAAGAATTTCGATGCCTTATCAAAATCAGGTCTAAAAAATTTCAAACTCAGATTTTGACTTGATCAAAAAAAACTTTCCGCTCCAAAAAAAAAAATCAGGTCCAAAAAATTTTCTGCTCCAAAAAAAACCATGTCAAGAACCATGTCAAGAAAAAAAATAATAAAAACAACCAGGCTCACTATTGTTCACTTTTTTAATAAATAATTTTTCATCAGGATTTTTATATACTTATTCGATCCAATGATGATAGGGATGTCTTGTTATAGTTTCATTTTCGTTTGAGTTTTTTTTTTATCTGGGAGTAGTTAATTTAGGGCCGATTGCGCGCCAAGATAAAATTTCGCCTCGCTCTAGGCTTCACCTCTCTTGCGCCAAGATAAAATTTCACCTCGCTACTATTAATAGTGAGGTGGCGTTTAAGAGTGGGGCGACTTATTAGAGTAAAATGTAGAGTAAAATGAAGTGTGCAAAAATTTTTTTTAAAATTTTGTTTAAAAAAGTGCTGATATCAGCAAAAAATTGTTTAAAAAAGTGCTGATGTCAAACAGAAAAAGAGAAAGCTAAACTAAGAGAGAATTTTAGAAAAAGGTTTAATTTTAAACGAGTAGAATCTAGGGGTTTATTAAAATTAATTAATTGTGGATTAGTCTATTTGTTGTATAGTGCCTTAAGTTAGGGGTATAAGTTTAAGATTAAGTTTAGATCAAAGTTACGAAAAATAAAAGATGAGAATAGAGACCAATGGCATAATACCTTACATGATGAGTTGAAGGATTTTGGATCTCTTGATAGTGGAGACAATGTTGTTCAAAAGTGTAAGTTAAAAGATAGGAATTTATATGTAAACATGAGTTGGTGTCATGATTGTAGTCTTACAAATATATTTATGGGGTATGAGCATGATGTGTGTTGTTTAGATTGTTATAAAATATATTACAAGATAAGACAAATGGATCCATTTTTAAATAATGAGTCAAGACTCTCAAATCAAAAATTAAGGTTAATATGTGATATGAGGAGATTTGTAAAACAGTTTAAGAGAAACGATTTATTAGAAGAAAAAGATTATGGACCTATGGTTGGTCAAAATAAGGAGCTTTTTGTGCTTGGTGAGATTGGATATAAATATCAATATGAGTTAGAAAATATATTAAATGAATATTCAACTCATAATGTAATGAAGAATAATAAAGATGATTTTGATATTATAGCGATGAGTGATTTAAGACGTGAGTATGATTCATATAAAGAAGAAATGTGTCATGACTTGGAAAGTATGAAAAAGAAGAGGATGGAGTTTAATATACAAAACATAAAAGATGAGATTTATTGTATGTTAACAAAGGGATTTGGGTACTATAACTTAAGATTTATATTTTATCTTTGTATTTGTAAATCTTTTGAGTTGGTTAAATATAGAGGTAGGTGGGTTTGTCCAAAATGTTTTAGAGTTTCTGATAGACTTTGTATTGGTTATTGTTATGGTGAGGAGCAAAGAGTTGTTTGTAGGAGGGAAATTGATTATGTTTCTAAGATTAGTGAAGATAGGAGAAAACAAATTTATCATAAAAAATTAAATGATTTAAATAAGCGATTGTTAGCTTTAAAGAACCAATCAGAGAAAAGAAAAACCAAGGAGGAAGAGAAAAAACAACAAAAAGAAGAGAAAAATGAATTAGAGAAGAAAAGATTAGAAAAAGGAAAAATACTTTTAGAAATAAAGAGACAAGAAATTAAGGAAAAATAAAATATAAAATAAACGGAGCAACAAACACAACTTAATAATATTCGAGAAGAACTTTTATAACTTGCTGATGCAAAAGAAATTAAGCATTCTGTAACTTATATTAAAAAAGCATCAGAAAAAACGCTTGAGAAAATATACAAAGACTATCAACGCGCACAACTCAATGAGACCAATGAGATGTTAACAGACACGATTATTGGAAAATTTTCTGAACTTATGCAGCATCTTGAAATGATTGATGATCATACAGAGTTAGGAAAAGACATTTAGACAAGACGTAAAACTTATATTAGAATATATTACTCCTTATATTCCACTCATTGGAATTCTTTCTGGAGGCATTGTTGTGGGAAAACATATGATTCATAAGAGAATAAATACACCTCCAAAAGAAAAACAAGTACAAGAGGAAGAAATTGATTAAGTACCATACTTGAGAGAAACACAAAATGATGTTCATTATAATAGTAATGTTTATTACTTGTCCTTTAGAATTTATTATTGTATCCATCATGTTTTTGATGAGTGTAAAATAGAAGCAAAAAACTTACTATCTCCAACCGCCCCAAATCAGGGCGGTTACAAAAACAAGGGGGCCTCAAATCAAGGCCCCCTTTGGAATGTGCAACCTAATACTATTTGGATTACAGAATCTATAAATTCACTAAAAAAAATATATTTCCACACTTGTCAAGTGTGGAAATAATCAAGAAAAGAAATCGGGTGACTAAGAAGAAAAAAAAGTTGTATTATAAAATAAATAAAAATGTCAACAAGAATTACCAATCAATCAAACAATAAAAATAAAACTTATGGTGACTTGGGAGTTATATCAGAAATGTCAAACAAATCTAAACAATTTGTGCCACCTAATTTAGAATCAAATACAGATCCATTTAACATGATTATTGTTGGTTTCACTTGTTTTGAAAAAACTCATTCCTTGCTTAACCTTTTAGAACAAGATTACATGGCTTATTTTGATTATATTTTCTTAATTTGTCTCACCTATGAGTGGAATAAGACTTATCAAAAATGGAAATACGATAAAGACGAACATTTTATTGTTATTAAATGTGAACAAAAGCAAGTAGAATCCATGTTGAAACTTATTGTTGAATATTCAAAAGGTACAAACTCCCTCATTATCCTGGATTATTGTGCCTCTGGAGAATATGTAAAAAAAAGAACTTCAGATCTTGTTACTCTTGCCTTTTCAGCAAGACATTTTGGTCTTAGTACGATTGTGATTACTCAGCAACTTACCTCTATTACTAAGCCTTATTGTGAAAACATTTCTAGACTTGTTTCATTTTACAACCCAAACAAAGGAGATATGAACACTATATTTGATGATTATTTAGGTGATATCTTAAAGGAGGAGAGACATGACATTCTTAAAAAACTAAAAAATATAAGGTTTTCATAATTAGACATAAGTTTAAGGTATCCTTATCATTACTCTGTAGGTTAAGCTGTGATGTCTGAAATGATGTTATCTATAATTTTTAAATCACTGAGTAATTTTATTTCATCTGATTCTGAAAACTCTCCAGTTCTCAAAATTGTGATGATTTGATTACAAACTTTTTGAAGTAATACACAAACAAATTTATATCGTTCAGCTCTTTTTGTAATATTACTTTTACTAATCCAACCCGAGATTAATGCGCCAACTCCAGTGATGACTCAAGTGAAAGGATTGATAATACTAGTTCCTGCTCCAACAGCTGTTAAAACAAATCCTGTAGTTTGAAGAGAAATTTTAGTAAGATTGAGTTATTGGACTTTTTATGATTCATCCAATATTTTTCAAAATAATTATCATAAATTCTAAGCAGTTGGTTACAAGATTCTTGATTAATTTTATCAGATATATGATTAAAGCTTTTACTCAAGGTATTCATTTATTTAATTAGTACAAAACTTCTTGAAAAATCTTATCTTTAAAATTTACAATGCCATCACTAAGGACAAATATTTTACACAATACATTGGCGGTTGTAGCTTTCTTTTTAATTTCAAGTAGCTCACCATTTGGAGTATTGACCAGTTTTTTACCAGATCCAATGACATTCTTATCCTCAATGGTTCTAAGATCAATCACAAGAGCAAATTTATCTTTGAAAAACTTTCTAATATCCATATTGTTGATATCATCATTTTCTTTGAAAAATTGTTTTGCTTCTGGGTACAAGTCTTCTTTTTCAATGCCTTGGCTATAAATACAATTGGGTACTCCTTCATTAGTGACTTTGACAGATTCAATATTTGGGTAAACGTATCCCTCACTATCAGTTATAGTTTTATTTCTAAATAACATGACGATAGCACTCATGCTTTTTCTTGGAAGATTTATTGTCTCATTCACCAAGGTACTGGCTTTATCCCATTCCACAGTTTTCATCAAGGTAACATGTTCAAAATTGAGTGATCTTCCAGAATAATAACTTGTTAAAGCTTCACTGGCCAAAGTTTCATTTTCAATAGTTTCATATTCCATCTCAATATTATCTAAACTGTATCCTTCTACACTTTCTCCAGATTGAGCTACCATGATACTTGAAGCTTTTGGTAATCTTATTTTAAATTGTAAATTATGACCCATAGAGTAAGGAGAATACAAACCATGATCTCCGATAATTTTATCAAGCTTCATTTTTTGTTTTGTTCCATGAACAGATTGAACCAAAGTATCTGAGACTTTTTGTGTTGTTCCTGTTTTTGCTCCGTCATCAGAACCTGAAATTAACTTGCGAGTATTTTCAATGGCAATTCCGAATGCTACAAGTTCATCTCGAACATGTTCAGTCAACCAGAGATCTTTGTAAACTTCAAGCTCACTATGACCGTTGTTGTCATACACGTTTTCACCTCCAACTGTAATAGTAAGTCTTTCCAACAATAGTTTTATGAGATTATTTAAAAACCAAGATTTATCATTTTTGTTTTTAAAATCAAACATTCGATTGGAACTGTCTGGAACCAAACAGGCATCTGGTTTTAATTTTGGAATATCTACGTAAATTTCCTCCGCTGCATTTGCCTTGTTTGGATTAAAAGTAATGGTATGTTTTGTTATAATGCCTTTGATATCAGACATTTTGAGTTTCTTAAATCCAGGAATTAATGTCTCCATTTATTTACATGTAGAAAAATTATTTTATTCTTGCAATACATTAG
This sequence comes from Phenganax subtilis, assembly GCA_025434845.1. Lineage (NCBI taxonomy): Eukaryota > Metazoa > Cnidaria > Anthozoa > Malacalcyonacea > Clavulariidae > Phenganax > Phenganax subtilis. The sequence goes on from JAOBYK010517677.1 coordinate 6,784, forward strand.
ATAATAGTTTATTGGATGCAAATAAAATAATGGTGGGAATAAAGAATAGACCAATATCTATCCAACTACCTCCTTTAAACAACAGAAAAAGCACAATTCCACTCAAAACATTAACCCAAAAATGACTAAAAAAAAAACCCTGAAATGTCGAGTAAAGGTATACCAATGATCTTTACAATGAGATTAGTAAAAGCAACTAACATTCTTAAATTTAAATTTAAAAACTCGACTACAACTTCTGGTGTATAAGTGTATAAGTAACACCAGACATCATAAATTGGTTTTCCTATTGGATATAATATATCACCCACTTTTTTAGCTGTTTTGTCTGTTGTGAAATCATAAGTTTTAATTCCTGTCATAGCTGCTACCCAAGCTGACACTGCATAAGTAATCCAACCCGTTTTATAACCTACAAATACTGAGGCTGATGAGTAAGAAACAGCTACATAAGCAGGTACCATGGCCAAGTAAAATGCACCTCCTCCTGCAAAAGTAGAGAGACCCAAAATGATAGCAGTTTTTCCACTATTTATACATTCTTGTTTTTTAGGAAAAGCCAAGGATGTTACTTTACCTGGAGACACCTTTTTGATTGGATCAGTGTGTGTCTTTTTTTCATGATCTATTTTTCCTCCAATTCCATCAATATGAACTACTTTATTTGAAGGTGTTATTGTGAGTTTTCTCTTTTTTTGTCTCTTGTGCACCTACTCCAAGCTTACTTTTAGATCCAATTGTGTAATCTATTACAAGTCCAACAGCACTAATAGCTCCAGTAATTATCACAGTGGATAAATATTTAACGAGTCCATTTTTTATTTGTCTGAGAATGGATAACTTTTTTTGTTCAACTAAAACTTGATGTTGTTGAGGATCTTGATCATGCTCAAGTCTTGCTTCATCAGCTAATAAAAGAGCATATTCTTCAAGTAATTTATATTTATCATCCTCTGTGGTGTGTTTTAATTCTCGATATTTACTTGCTTTTTCTTCTAGTTTTTGAATCAAAGTTTTAATATCTTTTAATTCCTCCAAATCTTCTTCATCCAATTCTTCTTCTATTGATTTTATTCGACTTTCTAACCAAGTTTCAAGTTGTAATTCTTCTTGTTCTTGTTGTTCATCTCGAGCTAGGTCCACAGCCATTTTAAATTGAGGGTAAATTCTTGGTTTGGGTAAAGGAATCCTATCTCCTCTACTCATTTTATACACAGCTTTGTTTTTGTATAAAATACCACTGCACCCTTTATCATCTCTCCACGTAAATTCAATATATTGTTAAAGAGCTTTTGAAAATCTACCTTTATTAGGGTTAATTTCTAATCCAGTGTACTCTTTCAATTTTTTACGTTTGTCCACAAGTCTCATATTTTCTTTAACCCCGATGAGGTGAAATTCAAAATCTTGGTCTTGATCAATAAAAGATGTTTTTTGGTCTTGATTAATAAGAGAGAATTCTAAGTCTTGGTCATAATCTTGATCTAAAAAAGAAGTATCTTCTTAGTTAGGTAAAGTTTCTTCAATATTATTATCAAAATCATGCAATTCAAACTCCATTTATTTTATAGTTGAAAGTTTATTCAGAATTTGTCCAATACTCTGAGCTTCCATATTCAGTTTCTGTATCTGATGAGGTATTTTTACTATCAATTGAGGTTTCTGTATCTGATGAAGTATCCCCACCATCAATGGTTTAATTTAACTTTTCTTGATCCAAGAACTGTGTTTATCATCATAGTCCAACCACTTTACAAATACTTTATCACCTTTGGTTTTCAGTACTTTTTCAACTCTGTAAATATTGTCTTGTTTATTTACGGGAGAAAGTTCTTGCTCATAAAATTTACCAAGAATAGGTTCACCTTTGGTGTCTTTGACTTCATACATGGTAGGATCACCTTTGAATACTTTTGAAATTTTGAAAATTTCTTAGGTAAAGTTAGCTTCATATCCTTTTTTAAATATATTTTTATATTTACTTACTCTGACTTGTTCACCAATTTTAAATTTAGGTAAAGGGTATTCCCCAGTCCAAGATCCATACAAAGTTAACCAAACCTGATCTTCATTAGATTTGCTGACATCAGCAGGTTTCATAAGAATAGCACCATGTTTTGTGTGATTGTAATTATTCACAAGGTCATCTAAACTATTCAACCAATTGTAAGTACCTTGAGCATAAAAATATTTCCACATGATAGTTTTTAAAGTTCTGTTAAATGTATTTAATTTTATGATTTTCTAAAAGACTTTCTACACCTACATTGTAAAACTCTTTTCCTTCATTAAATTGAACAACACCTGGATATTTTCCAAAATGATTTCTAAACTCTAAAAGTAAATCAATAATAGCTTTTGTCATGTTTTTTCGTGTCCTTTTTATACGCAGGAATTGCAAATTCAAACCTAGATAAAATTTCTATGGCTGTTAATATCCAAACATAAGCTTTGTTTTTATTTTTAAGTTTATTCATGTCAACCAAATCCATTTGTATTTGATCAGTCAGATTGTTTACATAAGTTTTACTAAATTCATGTTTCCTAACAATACATTTATATCTAGTAAAAGTATCTTGAGTTTTGAGCCAATTTTTAATTTGTTTTCTGGAAATGTCTAGATTTTGTTCAAGAGATTTTTGATAAAGTTTTTCTGCAGACATGTATCCAGTTTTTGGATCATAGTATAAATTCCTAAGTTCTTGTTCTTTTGAAAAGTTTTCCATTTATTTTACATAAAGCTCAAGTAGTACAGTTCCAATATTATAATTTTTACCCAGACCTGTTGCGTCAAAAGTAAACTTGTTCCAAATTCCATTGTAAACAGAAACCTCAGACTCAGTATCTTTATAATGAAAAACAGATCCGTTTAAACTTTGAGTTGTTGTAATAAGTAAAGTTATAAAGCAGAACTTCTTTTTCAAGTTCTGTCAAAGTTTAAAGACTTGTTCATCGCATCACAATGTACGCTAACAAATTTTAGATCTAGGTTTATATCACTCTCTTTTTCAGATTCTGTCCACATGTTTTTAGATACTTTTTTGTCAAGACTAAATACAAGAAGTGCTCCAAAGTTTTTTAGGTTTAAATTCTCTTCTTTACAATATATTTTAGTTTTGTTTGTATAGGGTAGTTTTTCAAGTTCAATTTTGTATTTTGCTAGTTCTTTTTTGATATCATCAAATGTAAGGTAACCAACAGGAAGTAAAAGTGTCATTCCACCTTTGCTGATAAAATTATTTTCTCGAGGTATAACGTTTTTACAGTTCCAAAAAATCGTAGCTGATTTGAGAAACAGCCTAGAACTTAAAGTTGTTTCTATTCTTTTATCCAAATGCAATTCTTCATGGTGATTGTTAATAATCACGGTAAGCTTGTTCATTTATTTAATGTATAAAATAAATGAATGATAAACAGACGCAAAGATATTATAAAGCTATTTATGGTAAAGACTATGAAAAAGCGATGGAAATGTATAAAAATTGAGTACAAAAATTAAAGGATGATTTTATCAAAAAATACCCCAATGCTGACTTGTCCAAGTTTGAATTTAACGTTATTATTTCCCCAGGCCTAAAAACAACAAATACAAGTATAGATTACGATGTTAGTGACTCGTATGGAACAGACATTACTTCAAATACATTTCAAGTCAAGTATTCTTACGCTTTGCATTGGACTTCTAGAATTTGGAACAATCTAGGAACAATTACTGGGTTATAACTTACTATCTCCAACCGCCCTAATTTAGGGCGGTTTGAAAATTTTGATATTTATGTAAACAATTCAGACCACTTTAGGTGCAATCTTGAACCACTTATTGTCAAGTGGGGAAATCCCAACAATGACACAGACATTACCAAAGCAAAATTTAATTACTTAGAAGATCCTTATTTTACAAGTCTACTTTCGGCTTATGTTTTATCTTATAAAGCTGGAATGTCTATGGAACACATCACAAAACCAAGTCAACCTAAAATTATTTCAAGTATTAGTAAGTATTACTTTTATTATCATATGAAGAGATTCTTGAGATATCCAAACAAACTGAGCACTTTTGTCAACAAAAATGACATCAAACTTATTCAAGAGAATATTCCCACAAAAAAAATTTGGAAATACAAACTAGAACATACTAGAGAATCATTAAGTTATTTTTTAGAAAAACATGACAAATCAAAAATAAGAAAATATCATTATGTATTTCCAAAACAGAACAAAACTCTTGGAATTCTTGAAATTGGCTGTGAATACATTGACGCAGTAGTTCCAAGAAATGAATCAAATGATTGGAAATCATTTATCAAACAAACTTCTGATGGTCTTACTCAAATAGGACAAAAACTATTACAACAAGCGATGGAAAGTTTTGTTTACTGTGTACTTGGATCTCAGGCAAAAACTAGATGGTCTATTGTGAACAAAGGTGCAAAAAGCTCCCAAACTCAAGATGTTTTTCACAAACTTGTTCAAGACACAGTAGTTCAAGATGATCCTACGGTGATGATTTCTAATATGAGAAAAGCAATCCAGGACGCAAATGTTGTATTAAATATGGTAGTAAGTCCAGGAATTATTCTAATTCCTTCTGATATGATTATATTAGATAAACCTGTAGAAGGATTTAACAATACTTTGACTACTGCTACAACGAGTATGAAATTTGGTAAAATGACAAGGTAAACCTTGTAAAGTCCTCAAGTGCTCCTGGTAGTAGTTTTGTAGGTGAAATTAAGACTCCTAAAAATTTAGATTTAAATTTAGAATTTAAGACTCCTAATCTTAAAAATGACTCAAGAGTCTCTACAAGTAGTCTTGTAAATAACTCAAAAGTCTCTACAAGTAGTCTTGTAGTACATAATAATAGTCTTACAAAAGCAAACACAGTTGAAGCTGCAAGCTCAATGTTGGACTTTTTATTGCAAAATTTATACTTTAAAGGCCCTGTTACACGGTGCAATTTTTCTTGCAACTTGCAATGCAATTCTACTCTTGAGATGTGTTAATTAGTGAAGAATGTTTGATATGTGAAGAGAACATCAGCGTAGAGTAACAAACGCACGTGTTTGCCAATTTTACATCTATCAAGAGTAGAATTGCATTGCAAGTTGCAAGAAAAATTGCATCCTGTAACAGGGCCTTAAATAAATGACTTTAAATTATGGTTATACACCGGAAACGGTAGTTGAAAAAAGTCCATGTATAAAAACATACAATTATCTTTTTCATTATGGAGAAGTGGCAAATACAGCTGTAAAGAAAAAACCAACAGTTATAAGAACTGGTCATTCTGCTTTCTAAATTTATTTACCAGATATGAATGAAAAAATAACTTTATTATGCCATACCTTTGATAATGATTCTATCATTAAAAGTGCTGTTGGTGTCACCTATGGTGTTGACGCTTATATGAAAAATGGACAGGAACTAAGCGCTGAAATAAAAACAATAAACATAAGCAAATCAAAAATAAAATAATTTGGTGGTCATCAAATTGCTCCGTTGAATGTTTCATTTTATCTCAAAGACGTGATTTCAAATATAAATGATATTGTCTAGTTTTATGAAAGCAACTGGACCTACTTATGGAAATGAGTCTAACTTTAGCATTAGTGTGGAAACAATTGCATAATTATTCTATTAAATAAATGAGCACCCAAACTCAAGAAACACCTGTTGTTGAAGCAATACCACAAATTATTACAACTCAAGAAAAAATTTAAGATCCAAAAAAAAGTAGAACAAGGAAGAAACTAGCAGAAATTTCTAGGCAAGCCAAAGAAGCTAAAAAGAAGAACTCAAAAAACAAGTTGGTGAAAGCAATTGGGGATATACACCAGCCATTGCTATCATTTCTCTCTTTGGAGTTGGAATACTTTTAGGCCATCCGCCACTCGTCAAAAAGCGCCTAGAAAACGAGTTTCGTTGCACCCCCCTGGAGACTAAAAAATTTCGTTGTTATGTTGTTGTATGATGTATTTTCATTATAAAACACAAATGTTGTCAT
>JAOBYK010517788.1:0-12789 GCA_025434845.1 Phenganax subtilis
ATCTAAGTTGTTTAGACGTTAAATAAAGGTCATTTTGAACGTCAAAGTTCAACGTTATGAATGCATTAAACAAACTTTAAGAGTCGACGTGCCAGCAAAGTTGAAATCCAGCGTTATCTCAACGTTGTAAGAATAACTTTCCAGACGTCAAGAATCCCACGTTGCTACAACGTCCAACTTCAGCATTCCATCGACGTTGTTTAAACGTTCAACTTCCAGGTTCTTAAGGAACGTTGTACCAACGTAACTTCAACGTTAATGAAACGTAAAGAGAGTTGGTTACGTCGTATGAAGGTCGTGGCAATGTTTGGTCGGACCTGACATTCTCACGACGTTTCACTAACGTCGCGATTACGTAGTGCACTAGCTGGGATACCGTCAACAGTTGTTTGCCTTTCTATCTATTGATACTTATCAGAAATTCGCTGAAGTATTTGCCATTTTACGTGTTTATAAAAAGTGTAGGTTACTAGCTCTTCATCGTGTATTACGTTTTCACTATGTGCAATAAGTAGGTGTCTCCTGCTTCGCGAACAGTACTCATTAGTTAACTACCCTTCTTCTGGACAGTGAAAATTTAAAAAATTCAACAGTCAGTGCATTGAAACCGCATTTAGAAAGTGTAATAACTCGTTCAATTTTCCCGCGTTTTTCCGCTCGTCCAACAATAAAAACAATGTTCTTTGCACCGCTTGCGTAATTTACAAAACGCGTAAACGTCACGGTGGACGTTGCATAATTTATCATGCCAAATTTTTGTCGTGAAAGCCGTTGAGCGACGTCGTGGCGTAGTTGCGTAAAGTGTCTAATATTACACAATGTGGCAAACAAAATAGCTAAGCATCATCCGAGAAAAGTTTGAACCAGGCTAGTTTGGCTTTTTCACATAAGTAGCTCACATAAGTAGCATGCTTTATGGGCACTCAATCTTTTATTTATCTTATTTAAAAAGGCTCGGCTTCTAAGACATATCTTTTAGGAATTTTTTAACGATGATATGGCAAGACTATGATCCTCCATTCATGCAAATCTACTCTATGCTAATTTAAACTAATTCTTCATAACCTATACTCGTAAGCCTTCATAAGCATCCATGTTTTCTTTTTTATCCTTCTCCCTCCAAAAAGATAAACTCGGTACAGCTATTATGAGTTTGAACCGGGCTACTTTGGGTTTTTTTTTACGTAAGTGCTGTATTTTTCTAGGCAAAGGCAAGCTTTTATCTATTTAATTTTAAAATGTTCCGACTCTTAGGGTATTAGTTTTATGGGCAGCTAGAACTTTATGCCATTCCCTCCTGCTTTACTCTCTCCTTCGAGTCCTCCACAGCATCATCCGTAGTTCCTTTAATTGCTTTAGTTTTCTTTACCATCCTATTTGTTGTTTTATAGATTTTACTATGTCGATCTATTCCATATGATAGTCCATAAGGATGAATATTTAGCTATGAATGCAGTGCTTATGTAGCCATGTTGAGTAAATAGTGTCTAATTCCATACAGCTTCTTGCTCAAAGAAACCGAAACGTCAACAAGACAACAAACGGTCACCAGGTATGCAACTCTACTATTATGGCAAATGAATAGATCAAACAGGAAGAGTTATCTTTTTTGGTTCCGTTCTGTACGTGCTCAGCTTGCTTTTCTGTTCAGTACCGTGTTCTTCTGTCTCTTTGCTTTCTTCTTCTCTTGTTACATTTGATGCTATTACAGGATGATTGACATATAGACAAAGTTAACTGCTTACTTCTGTTTCTAGGTCACACCCGGCACAAAGAACAGTGGTGGATCGCCTCCTTTCCATTCTAGTTTGGCCACTGCAACAAAGAGTAAGATTTTATTTGTATTTTATTTTTGTTGCATTGTAGAAAATAATACAACTGTAACTAAACTGAGGGTGTTCATTACTTTAAAAGTATTACAGTTGTTCACCCGTTGTACTTTCTATTAAATGTCGGACAGACATCGTACTACGTAAAGAGAAAAGTTGTAGAACATTACACAAAACTTTGTTCCTTGAAAAGCAATACAAGATTTTTTAGAAAAATGCAACATTCGTAGAAAAGATTGAAGTACGACGCTTTCTTGCGTTTTGAAATACAAATAATTGTTGCTAACTATTAAGTTGAATTTAGTCTTCGCCTTCATTAAAGAGATTAAATAAAGTTGCTGCGCACTAAATTTCTCAGTGAAGTTGTACCTCATAGAAGCTCCATAGCAGTTGAGTCAGAATAAGTTAGTTTGGAGCAATTCATAGACAACTATAAGGAAAAAATAGGCTTTTTCGCGGCTGTTTCAAAATTGTATGAAAACAAATATGGATGGCATTTGTTTTTTGGATAATTTTGGGCGCTTCAAAAACTAAACTTGCAGTAAACTTTAACTGAAATCTTTTCAAAGAAGAGATTACACTTTACCATCAGTGTCTTTTCACGAAGGATGTCCGAAAGTAGTAAAACCAGAAAAGTGGTAATTTTCCCTTCTTACTCCGTTCTGGCGTTTTCGATGAAACTATTACTGAACAGAAAACGGATATATGTTAAAGAAGAAAACACGTAGATTTTACATCATTCATTTAAATTATACAAAACATACGTTCTCTATAACTTTTCTGCGAATCTTTCAAATCATGAATCACGATTCTGCATCAATAACTTGGACTTGTTTATAACTGAAAATTAAGCCAGGCGTTTTGGACCTCTTTGGTGATGTTATCAGCATTTCTGTTTTTTAGAAAAAGAAGCTAAAGAATAGTCACAGGCAGAAAAGAAGGCGTTTTCTCAAATCTAGGCAATTTAATATGGGAGAGACGAGTACCGAACAAGAAAGAATGCCTAGAGTGCAAGGCTGCCTGCCATGGGGTCCTTGATGGACGGGAGTGGAGATACATAAAGTACTACATACAAAAACCTAATATCCAAAAGAAAGAATTTTAAGAAAAAGTAATACCTCTTGGTCTTTCCCCTTTTTGAAACTAGAGCATATACAAGGGCCGGTTGTCGAAACCTGTTGGGCTGAAACGATGGATAAGTCAGAATTTAAAAGCACTCCACTACACATCTTGCAGCACATTCAAATCAAATCTTATGTGGTCAAATAGTGAGTAAATACATGATTATTATAGTCAGTTGAGCATGTTTCAATTTTGATGAGCATGAAATTTTTCTGTGTTAAACTTATCAAGCGTGCAAGCTAAACGCTCTTGAAATAACCGGCCCCTAGAGGACTGTTTATATGAGTTTGGACTTGGGTAGTTCGAACGAGATAATTTTTTCAAAAATAGCCTATTTTTTTTTAAAAGGTAATGTTTTTGTTATCTTAGCTCCAACAAAGTATCAGCTCGTACGATATGAAACAATTTTTCAATGATGATTATGGTAGGATCTCGAATCAGTATCAGGTTACCAGTAAATAGCATCTGATTCTTTTTTCAAGCCAACTCGTATAATCAAATCGTCAAGCTGTTGTTGAAACGTTGTAACTCTTGTCGTGCCATACGCACTGAATGCATCAGACACGATAGAAGAGATATTTCAGTTGACTGCGTGGGTTTTTCATGTAGTTGTGCACACAGGTAGAGATAAACTGCTAGGAACCTGAAAAATAGCTAGAATGCCCATGGTGTAATCAGTCGAAATAGCTAAAATTCCTCAACTGTGCTCAGTCGCTTTGCGATTGCGTTGAAAATCAGGTTAGAAAGTAATTTTAGTTGGCTTTCATGGCAAAAAATTGGGCAAAATCGTTAAAAAATATGCAACGAAACGCAACAAACTACATAACTAGGCATAACAATGTAATTAGCCACTTCAAAAACTGCAAAGGCACTAGAACCGAGTTTTAAAAAGTGAAAAGGGTAAGAAATAAACCTTTATACTCGAAAATGCAGCTCAAACGTAGTAGGAAAGCAAAGTTTGACGACATTTGGATAGATATAGTGTGAATAATTAGCTTACAGAATTTGCGGAATTAGTATAAATTAATATTGTTTGGGGGACGCGCGTCCCTCAAAACAATACTAAATACTACTAATGTCACAAATTCTAGAAGCTTGTCATTTATAATATATGAATCCAAATGTGGTCAAACTTTGTACACTAATGTATTTTAAGGTGCTCTTTCGACTAGAACGCATTAGTTTCTAATTTTTTTACTTTTTAAACATTTGCTGTGAGTGGATTAGTAATTTTTGAAGTGACTAATTTGGTTCGCAAGATTATCAGAGTGTTAGAGGAAATTTCAGGAGAAAATAATAGCCACCATCAAAACATCGGCAGGGAGATTTTTTGACATTTCCAGCTATGTTATCAACAAACAAATGCAGGGGATTGAAAAATTACCCAAATCTGCCAACGTCTAGTTTCTTGTGTTTTTTCCACCTATTTTTTCTTGAATTCATTCTAATTTTGGCTAAAAGGTTAATGGTGAAAAGCCGTCAAACATTGTTCTATCGTAAATGCTCGTTTTAGCACCGCGGCGCTTACTAAATTTTTCTGATTCTGAGCGCGGCGGTGAATCGGGAGCGGCGCTTAACCGGGAGCGGCGCTTATTAACTAATTTTAGACTAAAAGGTTCACCCCAACAATTTTTATCGCTCAAAAATCTAGCGCATCAACAAGAACTGCTTTCATGACATATTTTCAACTATTTACGTGATATAAGCCGTCAATTCTTTGTGTGCTGTAGCCTATGAATTTAAGCGCCGCACCATAGTTGCAAAGGTGCGGTGCTTATTAAACTTTTCTTATCCATGAGTGAGGTGCTAAATCGGAAGAAGCGCTTAACTGGAGCGGTACTAAAACAAGCATTTACGGTATATTACAAATGTGTACGTAATTGATCTTTTCTGCAATAAAAAGAACGTGTAGTTTCGGTGTCAAATTATGTAAACAAAGCGCGCAAGTTCGGACATTCTTGCGAGTTCGTTCTACCCGCAATATAGACATCGAAGGTATGGAGCATTACACTTTGCGTTCACATTGGTTTTTAGCGACTGTTTACTTTGAAATTTGGCAATACTACTTAACAATGAATAGTGTTACTGATTCTGAAGTTTTTGGGAAAATGATTGTCGCACAAATAAAGACGTTATTTGCCTGGAAGTGCTAATGTCTGTGATAAAATGACGTTTATAAAAATTTAAAAATGGCTTTGGGTCTATACATAAGAGAGCTCTTTGCATATCCTTCCTGAGACGTCACATCACGATGCACTAGTTCATACAGGATTGGAACTGTTAAGGACAATGGCCTGGAAAACCCACTTAGGAGTTGTAGCGACCCTTCAGAATTCATATTCACATAATTACAATCTTAGGTGTCAGTCAAACCGTATTTTAAATACAAATACGGAAAGTTTTAAAAACTTTATAACAATTAAATACTAGTAAAGGATTAGAGCCTTTTTTTCTTATAACTATTCGTAGTATGGACAGTTTGTATATGTAAATATTTTATTAATCGTGCATTTCAGTTTTAACTGCAAGATGGTTTTATTACACTGATTTTTATTATTATTATTATCATTATTATTATTATGGAAAAAATAGTTATTCCGCTCATCTCAACTGCCTCAGATATAAGCGCGTAAACACTCTCTTTTAATGATGAGCGTATAGTTTAACTGATATGGAAATCAAAAGCCAATCAAATTACGCTAGTGTTTTAGTATAGACTCGCCAGCTGATTCGACTTTTCCTGACATAATGACTCCTAGCTATATAATACTTTATTCATAAAAACACCATTACAAGTACATATTTCGCAACCTGCAAACTAATATTAGTTGCCGCAATTTTAGTTTACGGTTGCGAGGTATGGGGCCCTTATCTGTTTGGCAAAATTAACTTCCTCGATATGCTCATATCATAAATGTTTAAAACTAGCAATGAAATTGAGAAGCTTCACTTAAAATTTTGTAAAGAACCTTAGGAGTACATTCGAACTCAACAAATGTAGTTGCTTGCCTTGAACTGGGGATGACACCTTAGATTATTCATAGCGCTAAACTTGTGGTAAAGTTTTGGCTACGAGTCACTAGCCCATCACTTTCAAATACATTTGTTGGCAAGGCAGCGAAAACATTTCAATCTAAAGCCAACAGCGTTCCTTAAATGTATTCTTCAACTGGGCGAGGTAGAAAACTGCAATTTGCAAGCTGATTTCTCTAGCTCCGACGTAGGAGGCATCTTGCATCATTTGAAAACTAAACTGCAAGACTACTTCGCTAACCATTGCACAAAGCAGCTTGAACCTGGTGAAAATATTGGCAAGCTAAGGACCTTCAAAAAAGTAAAATTTCGTCTAGAACGCGAAAAGTGTGTCTCTGAAATTACCAGATTTAGACACCGTTGAGCTGTAACAAAACTACGAATATCAGCTCACAAACTACCATATGAGGCCGGTTGTTACAATGGTGTCTCATACAATGGCGAATTATGTAGTCATTGTGCACTAAACGACGTTGGAAATGAGCATCATTATTTAATGTCTTGCACTAATCCGACGTTTAACCTGCTAAGAACAAAATTTATTGCTAGTCTACATGAAATAAGTATAGCTTATTTCGACTATTTAGCTCGGAAAACCTGTTTTTATATATTCTATCCATGAAAGATCAATCGATTATGAAGCTAGCGTGAAAATATTGCTTTCATATTCTAGAAACTTTTCACATAAGTTCTTTGAATGCTTGCATGGTGATTACTATTCTAATATATAGTTTTGTGGAAACACCATGTAAATTTATCGATGCAAATATACTTATACGTCCAGGGCCGGTTGTTCGAAAGGTGGATAAATCACTATCCAACGAATAGCTCGCTATCCATCAAATAAATTTTATCCAGTGTGTAATTTGTGTTGCACGCAGCTTGAATAACTATATTCGGTGGATTAAAATCACTACCCACTGAATAAATTTATCCAATGTCCAGAGGTAGTTTAAATTCAGTGGATAAAGTCAAGTGTCTGAGAGAACGAGTAATTATTTCGGTTAAAATCGGGTCTAAATGAGGTAGAAAAGTAACAATTATGTTTAAAAATCGCACTGCCAGATGCAGCAAACATAACAATTGTCTTTTGAACTTTGATCTTGAAATGTCCCGATTGTTTCGAGCTTATGTTTATGGTATACTCAGTTGTCAAGACTTCAGATTCAGCTCGCATTTCTTTTATATGTACTCGAAAAAAACATGCGGTGAATAGTCAACTTTAGCCAAGACGATCGCAAGGAAATAAAATTGAAAAACCTGAACAAGCAAATTGAAGCCATGATATTTGTTTGCTGGCTTAAATTAACCAATCAAACTTGAGCAAAATTCTCCTTAAATTGTTTTGATAAGTGTGCAAGGCCAGGAAAATTCTGAAACAACTATATTTTGGAACAAAATAATACTATATTCTTTGCCGTAAACAGACTAAGTTATGATATATACTATATTATGAAATTTATACCGACTTCGCAAAATCAAGAACAGTAAAAAAAAAACAATCCAACAACAGCAGTTACGCCAATTTGCAAGATAGATACAAGACTTATCGGTGAATTTACAATGAAAGTTAGAAAATTCATGGGAACAGGTAAGAATTTTCAGGAAAATCCTGTTTTATCCAGTTAAATTTAAGACTATCCTACGGGATACTTACCTGTCTCGCTATTCGGGCTCCGTGCAACACATTTTTACTCAGTGGATAACTATCCGTTCGTTAGAAGATTTATTCACCGAATAGGACTTGTCCACTGGTTAACCTATCCACCTTTCGAACAACCGGCCCAGTCATGCAGTCAGATCTGTACCTAATCTAAGTTGCTCATTCTCCATCCACCATGCTGGACAACACACTCCTTCCCCCATCATATACGAGAAATAAGATTAAGTACAAGTTGAGCTCAAATGAAAGATTACATTTTGCTCATCTCCCACACGAAGTACAAGATCTTTATGTCCCACAGAGGTTTAGATTTACATCAATGAATGTGCGCAAATATCAAATAGCAATGCTGTCCAGTAACCTCACTTCTCGTGCTTGGCATGCAAATCTGGCACTCTTTATATACAAATGACTACAACTTTAGGAGAATGGCAATGAGCAAAAACTTGCTCAATTCACTATATAAATAAAACGTATGGGAACTAATGAGCAAAGTGATGATGTGGCAGACAAAATTTTATGGTCGAAGAGGGCGTAAAAAACATAAACTCACGCGCATTTAAAATCGTCGAGGAAAAGGATTTTGAGAGCCGTAACCAACTAATAAAATGTCGTATTGATAATGTTGTAGCTCCAAAATAAATAACTTTCAAAATCTTTACATGGTCCAAACAGCCTGATGTCTTTTGGATTTAAATTCTTAAAATGTTCATTCTTCTATGTTACACTGATGTTGGTTGGCTGCGCGGTAATAGATGACATGCTGACTGTTAATTAAATTCAATTGTTTGGTTTCCACCGTGTAAGTGTACTTGTACTTCATGGCCTAATCATGTTGTCTTTGCAGCACTTATTGCGAAAAGTTTGGTTCTTCGTAAGGATAAAGAAATTCTCCCCAAATATTTGATACAATCTTTTGCGCAACGATGTAGTATTATTTAATATGAACGATATTATTTTTTTTATTTATCGATTAATTTGTTAACAATATGGTCTATATGCGCGCTTATGATTCGCATTTCATCAGAAATGTGTATGATTTATCATACGTAATTTGTTTTGATGGAAACTTTTCAGGGAATTTCATAAATGATTATTTAATTATTGCACAGGCCCTTACTCAACATAAACCGTTTAACAAGTTTATGTCCTAACCGTCAAGTGGTTTGCACCATAAACAGATTTTGAAAAGTATTTATTTCGGAGCCGCACCATTATCAGTGCAACGTTGCATTAACCCATAACCATCACCAAAACCTGTTTCTTCGATAATTTTGAACGTGCATGAGTTTGCGTGCAAGTTTTCCAGCCTCATTCCTCACCCCAGGGAGACACGACTTTCAATTTTCAATGCATTACACGGTTTTGACTTTCATTAAAATATAATTTATGCTTTTCCTTCCTGTACATCAGATATAAATCTGATGTATTTTAGATCTATTTTATTTCATCTCATCTATTCTATTTTATGTGATCTATTTTAGTTCATCAGATCTATTTTATTTGAAAGACACTGTATAATTAAAACGCGCGCGCTAAACAAGGATCTACCATGCATAAGTCGAAAATATGGAAGAGAGCACACCAGGTACAATTTAGTGGCTTCTCTTCTTGATTTGTAGTTTTATGCTTGACTATTTGGAAGGACTTTCTCATTTTACGGGAAAGTTTATAGTTATCATTTGCGATGTTATGCGGTGTTATGTTATGCTATGCTATGCGATGATCGAAAGTCTATGCGTGATGAACTACAATGAACTTATCAAGTTTAGCTTTCCCGCCATTTGTTTTGATCATGTTGATCTAGTTAATTGTTGTCTTGAAGGCGCACTTTAGCTCAGTTTGATTGCACACTGTACTTATTGGGACTTACATGAAGATTACAAACCATATTCTTGGGGAGATAATATAAATGCACGCTATACTTTTATGAAAAGACAACATAAATACACACCATACATATGGGGATACAATGAATATGCACCATATTTGCAGAACATAATGTGAACTCACACCATACTTATGGGGTCACCTAATGAATACGCACGATACGTACTTATAGAAAGGTAAAATGAATACACACCAAACTTATGGGCGCATGACATGCACTGAGAAATGTACACTGTGCACACGTAAAGTTCTATCGCAACTGAAGACATGTTCTAGTGGCTTGAGCTATGTATTTGCCTCATTTCTTTCGTGCATCTTTGTCTAAATTTATGCACGATGCGGAAAATGGTAATCAATTTTTTTTTAAATGTGCTATGGCCGCCGGTTATGGCTAAATATGTGGCAATATGGCGACCTTACTGAAGATTTTGCAAAAGAATTAGAATTTCTGAAGAGGTGATGTAAAGTTTGAATTATTCAAGAGAAATATTTGAATACAGAATAACGAGAAGACGGAATAACTTACTTTTCAACAACACATAAGACTAGATTTTAAAAATCCTAAAAACAAGGTAATTGAAGGGCATTAAATTGTGCCCCTGGTTCTCCATGGAAGAACGGTTATTTACGTAGTTAAAAGTTTTTAGTATGATAAGTGTTTTAAAGAACAGGAAAAAAGTGGCTGGGACTACGAGCATAGCCAACTTTAATATTCGCCCAGTCGTTTTTGCATTCATTTCAATAACCTTGCATACTCAAAAACTGACAAAACACAGGTGCTGCTGTAGCTCTTTCATCGCAATCGTGATGCATTGCAGGGCTGTACTGTTTTGCATTTTGAAGCACCGATCTGATAAATAGAATTAAGGAAGCTCCTTCTCTCAAAAATAGAGAATATAGAAATTTCTTGCACTTATGAAGACTTCATCAAGAAAGTGCACTGACTGAAAAGTCTAAGGCGTAGGTGAAAGGTCGCTCTTCTCATGCGCCAAATCCAATGCAAATGACTGAAAGTCTTTGTCTGAGCTCATTCATATTTGGCTCAGCGCACGGCAAGAGCGACGTTTGACCTACGCCTAAACGTTTTTGTGTTTTTGTGCTTATTAAAATATCCGTGTCGTGTAAATTAGCCTCAGACTTTTTCTACTCAAGTAGCAATGATTTCTGCAATGATTTAAAAAAAAACAGAGTTTTTTTTCAGACTGTGTAAAACACGGGTACGTTTTTCAAAAGTTGCAAAAAATTCCAGCAATATTTTTAGATTAACCATGTTGCGTATGTTTCATCCGTTTAAATAGACCATGATACAATCATCAACATTTGTACAATAGTCTGTTAAGTATAATATAGTAAAAATCTATAAATCTTTAGACTACGAAAATCCCCTGCTTTTTAAGATCAGATTGATATTTCTTGTGATGCTTCGAATGTTCTTGTCTGATTTCTTGATATCAATGGCATTCAACCCCTGCATCTTCATAATGGAAACAGTTGGCTACAGCACTAAGTAAACAATCCAAAATACTTGATTCTTGACCAGTGCAATATTCATCAACCCATGATATTGGACCACTTCCTTCCCCATAGTGAGCTCTTTTTTTCACTGTAAGTGCTTTTGAAAAATTCAGCTGACGACAGACGATGTTAGCATGATTAATATTCCAACCATCATCACATACTGTGCCCCATCCCATGCCTTTGTGAAAAACTTCAACTCGACCAGCACTTCCGTTTTTACTTGAATTTCCCAATCTCACAGGTACGTTAGGTGGAACTGAAAACATGAACAAAGACATGATTTTTATGCTGATGGAATAGAAGTCCTCATATAGAATCAGTTATATAAAAAATCAAAACAAATAGTGGATATATAATACGTTCTAATCACGAAACAAGCCTTCAATTTTCCCCTGTGCATGTCCTTTTACATGCATCATATAATAAATTCGTTTTGAGGGACACGACTGCAATCAAGACAAAGTTAAGAACTCAGCAAGCAAAAAAAAAACGGTGTTTCACTCTTATTTAGTTTAATGTGGTTGATTATTACCAGTGTGCTTTTACAAAGAAGAGTAAAACAGTTGATTGCGGAAAATGACGTCGGGAAGGCAAGAATCGTCAACTGTTTAATAACCGACGTATAAACATTACCCAAAGGCAGCGTTTAAAACTACCGCTAGCTTGCTCCAGTATTGTATTCTTCCATCATAAATCAACGTAAACAGTTCTCGATTTTATTGTGGTTAAATAAGTATTTTTATATGTAAACATTCCTTTTCAGGGGAAAGTTTCATCAAGAACTGCCGGAAGCAGAGTTTTGCAAAGTTATTTCTAAACTTATGTCTAAAGCTTTGGGAGTTTGTACGAGAACCATTTGAAATGGTGTGCCTCGCCAAAGCATCAAAACTATCTGCAGTAAAATGCCTTTGCCATTTGCGTTCTTGAAACTTTGTAGCAGTTGAGATGAATGTAAAAGTAGAAAATCAGAAATTTCCAACTCTGCCATTTGTTCTAGTTTTGTTTTTTTCAATCATTTTTTTATACAGGTTTATAAAGTTTTCCTTCATAATTCTGTGGTTCGCCTGGCAGTTCATTTGCATTTGGATAGGTAATTTCCTTTTTAAACACAAATAATTTTTTTAATAAAAACTTTGTTGAAAGCAATAAACCTCATTTTCTCGTAACCGCGCAAGCTTCCGTTCAATTGTAAACTAGAAGGAAAGAAAATTCTTCAATAAGAGGAGAGTTTTAGGATATCAAGTCCAGGGCGCTTATATATAGGGCGCTGCAACGCGCTCATAAAGCGCTGATCGATGTGTGATGCGGAGGTAGACTGGCACGAGCGTGCTTTTCAGCAAATTTCGACCAGGCGCGTGTTTTTCACGGCCGTTTTATTTTTGCTGTTTTTTCTCTCATCATGATATTCTGGAGGAAGTTTTTAAAGGATATTGGAAGAATACTGTTTTTTAAAACGTATGATGGCAGGCTTCGTTAAAATGTCTTTTTATGAACATTAATTTTATGGATATTAAGTTGATCGATTGAAGGCTTCCATGGAGAGAAAATTTCGCCGTACTGCCTGTCTCCGGCGAGAAATTTCAGGTACGTTAAATATATAATGCTACCAATATATCTTAGACTTTTCATAAAAATCGAAGTGGAGAGATTTCAGATTAAACGTCTGGAACATGTAGAAAAATGACGGGTTAGTCGAGCGTATTTAGCCGCTAAATGACAGAAAGAAAACCAAAC
>JAOBYK010517899.1:0-12783 GCA_025434845.1 Phenganax subtilis
ATGGGCTGCAAACCTGTATACCCACATTCCATCAATATTTTCTGCAAATTTAATAAGATGTTTTATCTTTTGTGCAAATCCTTCAGGGCCTTCATTGTTTGCAATTGTTCGAACTAATGCATTATTGGTGGAATCACCTTTCCCATCTGAAAATAATGCGGGAAATGCCATAGCAGCTAAATACTGAGTGCTGAATTCATTTAAATGGGCATCTTTAGTTGTCCACTTATGTTTTTCATTACCAGAAATGCAAAATTTGTTTTTTATTGTTTCAGTTTCTAGACTTTTGGAAACGTTTGTTGGTAAAAAACTGGACATTTCAGTGTCCTCATCATGAACAAGATTATCAATGTTTATATCAAGAGGGCCTCTAACAATGTTGATTTCATTTTGAACATCACACTCAGTGGGAAAGTCAACTTTTGTTACATTAGCGAGTTTCCCATCGTCTGGGAGACTTTGAATTCTTGAAAAGTCTATCTTCACATTGGTGTACAGAGAATTGTTTGGCTCACCCTTTGAATTTAACCCTGTCAGCCAACATAATGCATCTAACACTTTTTTCCTCTGTACTCTGAAATCATGTGACTGATTATCCTTGCCCTTAAATGTAAAAACAACAACAGGCAAGTGTTCAGGGCATCTTGGTAAAATGTCAGCAAATTGTTGTACATCTTGAGGAAATGTAATAACATGGCCTTTGTAAGCTCCTTGTCCTCCCCTAGGCGTAGTGTACACTTGGATTACAGGAAAAGCCCTAGCAATTAACATCTCTTCAAATTGTGTTAAATTTTTTAATTCAGCAGGTATTGGACTGGGCACCATGAAATTTTCACTAGAAAATTTTTTAGGTATACCTTTATCTCTTGAGCATCGTGAACATATATAGCTTGCGACATCATTAGGTTTGGTACTCATTGGCCATGCTTCATGACATATAGTACATTGGAAAATGGTCATTTTCATTGCTTTGTGGAATTTATTCATGTTTTGTTTTCCAAATTGTTGTTCGTGAGGTTGATTATACATGGAAGTACTTTTTGAAACGAAAACATTGTTTTTGAGGGGCATGCTTTGAGTGTCATCTATAAAAGTGGAATCTGTTTTATCCTCAGTGGTTTTATCGCTGCAATTGTGTAAAATCTCTTGGGCATTCCTGGTTTTGTTTGCGCAAATGTTGTGTTTTCGATTATTGTAGGCTGTTTTCCTTTTTTCTAATCGTTTGTTTCGTTTTTCTGAAGTTTCAAAAACTTTCCTCTTTTTGTAATAAGTTTTATAAGACAGCAAACGTCTCTTGCGTTGTTCTTCCGTTTCATTCACAAGCGCATTCTTATTAGAATCCTTTCTCTTTCTGTAATGAAATCGTCATGTTTCTAATTTTTGCTTTCGCTGTTCTAAAGTTTCAGACATTTTTTTCTTTTTGTAATATATTTTGTACGACAATAAACGTCTAGTAGGCTGTTTCTGTGTTTCCTTCGTAATCTGAGTGTTCTCTAAATCTTTGTCATTGTTATTCTTGGATAACTTTGAACGTTCATTAACTTGCGTCGCATTTTTATTCCTTAAAACATTATACTCTGCCCAACTATCCTTGTATACTTTTCTTGTAGGAAAAGAAATCGTGTTTATATTGCTCCCGCGCATTTTAGTTTGAGTTGAAATATTACTATCAACCCGGCACGTATTGTTAGGTTTTAATCGGACCATTTCACCTAAAGTTGTACTGTTGCTGTTACTTGTTTGCTCAATTTGCTCGTTATTTTCCAACAATGTATAAATAGCAAAAAACCAGCCCCCTGGAAAATGTGAAAATATACCCTGATAGTGGTCGAACTGTATTACAGAGACGCACATATCATCAATAAAAATCCATTTTGTGTCATTCAGTAAAGCACAAGTGAAGTGCCTATTAAAACAACGCACCTATCCTTTTAATGAATACATGTTACCTGCAATCTCGATATTTTCAAAGAACATTAATTTTTCAATAGCATCAGAAGCAAGCTCAACAAAGAAAATCTTCCCTGGCGAAGAATTTTTTAAAACTATGCCATTCTTGTTCTGCATACTACATGTTTCACAGTACAATGACTTGCACAGTTTTGAATGATTTAATGACACGTATTGAGGCCAAAACATTTCACTGTAACCACGTCGTTGTAAGTCTGATAAAGTTACGTAGTTTACCAATACGTCACTATTGGTTTTTAAAGATTTGTTACAACTAGAACAATAAGTTTCAAAAGTATACTGTGTAGTAAACATATTTTTTTCTTGCATATTCATGTTACTAAAACATTGACGATCAAATATTTCAGAGAATTGCGCATTACAATCCATTGCTTGAAATGAATAGCAGTGTTGCCATATATAGAACCACACCATCTCTCGAATATCATTGAGTAACGAGTGATTTTCATTTTGAATCTCGTCATACTGAATGCAAGCGTTATTTAGTACTTCAAAAAAATCCGATCTATCTATGGATATTAAATATGGGATGAATATGTCTGGACTAAGTTCAATGAAACAATCTACAGCACATGAAAATTTTCTAGGATCAGTAAAACATGAATTCATTAGATGAAATCTTTGCGTAGCAAAACCGCAGTTGAACAATGACACAGACATGTTTATATACTATTCTGGCACGTGCAGCCCAGTTTATTAATTTTACAGTAAACACACAAAAGTTTTCGGCGGAATTACGATTCTAGTTGTTCAACACTTTACTTTTGATGTTCATTCTTCTATTAAACTGGTTGAGTTTACGATCTTCAAAAATTTCTTACTGCTAAAGTTTGTTTTCTGTTGAGTCTGTCAACCCGTGTAGGGCAAGAACCTTTTACTTTTACATTTTGCAGTACATAAATTGCGGCATGCAGCACTTAGAAAATTTTTTAAAAATGTTGTTCTAATTTACTTCACTGACAAATTATCAGCACAACTTCACCATATTTCAATGCAAATTTCAGTTAAAAAACTTACCCAATGCAGTTCTTGTCTGTTCTCGCTTTCTCCTCAGTGCTTTATGTCTCTAATTATAGCTTGTGAGTTGTGGTCTACATACGATTTATTTCCGATATCTTTCCTGTCAATCCCTTTGATGTACTGTCACACTGTAATAATACTGGGTGTGGCACTACTAAATGAAGATGAGTCATCACCAAATAAAAACTGTGGGAACCAAATGATCCAAATTTCAGCTGCAATTTGACTTTTTTTTCCCTCTGCGATAGACGAAATTCCACGCACACGTGCGGACTGCTATTTTTGCCCCCAGGGGCAATTTGCCCCTGCAGGGGCAATTATTTGTTATCTGTTGTGTCAAAGTTTGAAATACATTTTTAAAAATGTGTTGTTCGAATCATTTCGTTTCGTTGCGCACATCATGCGCTTATTTCCTCGTGCGCACACCCCGATGACGGCATATCTTAATGATGTCATTTCCACGTGTGGAATCCACTAAACTATACCGTTCAATACAAACCGGCAGTGATGTCATGCTTGTCAGCGTCACGTTTTGCGGGCTCATTTTCCCATGCGTGGGATCCATGCGTTTTGTGATTTTTAGCCCATATGTATGGGTTAACCCAGAGCCCTCCATACGGAAGAGTTGGGACACTGGAAATGAAATTCCTTGGCGTCCGCCATTTTTGTTCCAAGAACTGCCAAAAACAATATGGTGTTGAATGCGGGAAGTTAAATTGTGTGCTTTTTTGGCTCCTTTATGGAGACACAACGATTGTTTACCTTTCTTACTTATGCCTTACGCTGTTTATAGCTAATATGGATATTCGAATATTCTAAATGCGTTTATTTGATTCTAAACCTCAGAGGTGCGCCGAGCTGAGCTGTTGAGAGAAAGCCACGGAGGCAATATCGTGTGTTATTGTGTACGTATTATTCCTATCACTTATCAACTATTTCCGTCATGGCTACTGATTGCGAACCTTGGGCCGATAAAGAACTGTTTTGATTTTGCTTTTTCTTCTCCTTTATGAAAATTCTTATACGGATTGTAAAGAAATTTTTAAGCAAATTGGTGACGGCGTTGTGGCAGTCTGGTATGCTTGTTTGACCGTGGATTTGCTTACAGTTTTGAACAAGCGAGGGTACCAATTTTTGTTTTGAAAAGATCTGGTCCTCAAGTTTTTTAAACAACTGTTCCGCGCATTGTAGAAGATCTTTAACTGCCAGAGAGATGTATATTAATGCTGTTTTGGTGTAGTCCCTGAACTGGACAAGAGATTGGGTTTTGGCTTGGTAGTCGTGATCTCCAGCTCCTGTAGGTGGTTCTACTCTCAAGGCATTTACACAGGTTTCACAATATCGGTTGAGCTTTATGAATTGATGAACTACACATCCACCAAGATGTTCCATGCTTGATATTTCAGTTTGTGTTAAGTGAAAGTCATCAGTAAGTTGTTCTTCTGAATACAATGAATCATCTGACAAACTTGGTGGAAGCTTTATGTCAAGAAAAGATATCTTATCTGTTGTGTCATCTGCTTCATATGATGATGTCTCCTTTGCTTTCATGCACTGCGAAATGGTGATACTTCGTCGAGCGTTCTTGAATTCAATTGCTGTAGGGATTGGATTCTTGAAACGCACTGTAGAAAAGAGATTCTCCAATGCATCTTGTGAAAATCGACTCATTAATATAAACTTGTAACCCTTCTCCACAAGCATGCATTGTTGGAGTTGCAGAGCAGATTTGGTGGCTAGAATTGTTCCTGATTGAACTGGTTTCCATACGCTTTTGGGTTCACTTGGTAGTAATATTTTGATATAGGTGAACAGGGTAATGATGGACTCGAGGAACTTTACTGCGTCATTATGCTTGTTTGTATCAAAAAGACTAAGCCCCATAGATGTTGATCGTGATGTCATCAGGTCATACCATAAACCTATTTGATTGCAAAACCAAGCTGTAGCTGATGCTTCTGTGCTGATGATATTTTTTTGAATCAAGAATTCAATAGCTGCACCTGTTCTCCTTGACAATAGATTCTTGGCAAGACTTACTTTCATCTTGTTGAAATGCCCTGGATTTATTGCTTTATCATCTAAGTGTGGTGCAACTTTCAGATCATGCATTGAATCATGGCTTACCAGCTCTTTGATGAAGCTTATTTTAACAGCATTACTAGAAAGGTTGTTGTCACGTACCACGTAATCTGGTGGATAAATCACCTGTTCACGGGTCAGATGGTTACGGATATTCTTCAATAAGTGTGGAACATCTGGCACGAAGGTAAGTCGCCTGTTTTCTAGCACAGGATGGGGACATGAATTGGACAACAGCAATTCTTCATATTTTTTTGAAAATTTGCAGGAAATGCCAAACTCTCGTAGAACAGCCTGATTTCCACCTCCCATGTCCATTGTAACATTTATGACTTTAAGGCTATTTTCATGTGCCTTTTTGATGATGTCAATTATTTCCTTGATCTGAACAGCATTGAATGAGTCTCCAGTGAAGTAGTAAGCTACTACCTGCTTCCATCTTGTTGTTAAGCCACATAGCATAAACACAAGGGCATGATTTGCCATTTCTCCATCCATTGATTTGTCTTTGCTCCCAGAAATACTACAGTGCCCTATTACTGAGCCTGATTTTGGGTCAAAGTCATAGGAAGGGCTGATGGCCATTTCATCCAGTAAAAGCACACTGTCGCACTCTTGATCGGACATGGATTTTGCCTTAGCAGAATATTTTAAAGAATTGTAGGTGTAAGGACATCAATATTATCTTTAAAATTTATGTACAGGAAGTGTACTGACTATTTTTTAAAGGAGAACTATTTCAGTTATGTATGTATCAACAAGCATGGAAATACCTTCTGGGAAAGTGCTAAGAAAGCCTCAGGAATTATACCAGTGGAAAATTCAATGTGCTGCATTCGGCGATTTATTGTACGGATAGAAGGTAGTGGATAGTTCATGTCCAACAGCATGTTATAGCCAGTTGCTCCACATGAATATCTTAGTTGTGTGGCTTTTTCAATAGTGGAATTGGACCAAAGGACTTAAAGTATACCATTAATACTAATTCAGTTATTCTGTTATAATGAAAGAGCAGTTTCTAGGAACATATTTTAACTGTTTCTAGCTTATTTGAAGTTTGAAAATTGTTGCAAGAAAGACTAACGTACGACAAGACTCTGAAGGAGAATTTTATAGAAAATGTACCATCTTTGAATCTTTTATACTAAAACAGATGTTTACCCGTTTACGTTTTTGACTTCTACTTTTTTCTAGTAAGGACAGCTGATCATCATTGAAGATACCAGATAAATTATCACGGAGATTCTCATTCTTATTTTGGAGCTTGACAATTTCTTTGCGCAGTCTTCTTATTTCAACTTCTTCAGGAGACTCGGTTTCCGGAAAAATATTTTCCTTGTTTTCTATAGGCAGTGATTTAATGACGTTACTTTCTTCAACAAAATTGCATGCCAAAACCGTACTAACGGTGACATTGTTGCAATTCGTACTCTGTTTTTTGCCTGAAAACGTTACAGAAACATGCATACCTAAGTCAAAACAAACCAGAGGCATTTACATAAGACAACAATAGTTGCCCCATTTCGGGTTAGACTCTCGTTTGGTTGGACTTTTTCTTCGAGTTATTGGCTTTTGATGAGAAAACAAAGTGGGAATGGCGTTTGGTTTCAATTTTTAGGAACGTTCGGCTCAAATTGGCTAGCTTCAAAATGCACCTTAACAAATCAAAATTATTAACAAATCCGCTTAATGAAATTAGACAGAACAGAACATGAAGCAATAATTATATTCACAAGTTTATTCAAATAAAATTTGATACAAGTAAATACCTCTTCTAATAAGCACAATTAAATTGCAATTAAATAAAAAAATACAAGAATACTAGAACAAAATATATTTCTCATGCCTCACAAAGCCGACTGCTAGATTTTGGATCGAAGTCTTTACGCTTGATCGCACAGAGCCACTTGTTTCGCCTTTGAATATTTTTTTGGCCACTTGGGACAGCGTACATTTTGTACCCATCATCGCTTCGATTGGTACAATCAACGGTGCAACACGACACCATTTTTAAAGAGTTTTGAAATCAGACTCCTTTGTAAACAATAGTAGCAGTTTGCGCGTTTGGAGCAAAAATGGCGGCGAAACCCCTACGTAACTACATTAACCCAATCAGCTTACAGAAGGTAGAGAACAATGCATGTCCCAACTCTTCCGTATGGAGGGCTCTGGGTTAACCTACTAACTTGAAGCATTGAATACCAATCATTCGTCGGGCGATAATCTAAATATAGGTATGCATCGCTTTAAACACTGACACAAAGCTTTGCCAAATTGCCAGACTAAAAAGTTGATATGTTTTGCATATAAGAATCCGATATCATAATCCAATGCGAAGTATCATAACGTTCAACGCACCTTTCATAAAGTGTGACAGTTTATTACAACTACATTGACATATGAAAATGCTGGTGCTATAAATCGTTATATACAGTCGAGAAAATGCGACTTTGTTTAGCGGAATAAAGATGATATGATGATGCATAAGTGGGCATATCATCAGCAGTTTCCTTAGGATTGTACGTAAGCTACAGTACTTCGTGCATATTCTATAAAAATGTACACAGCCAATGTATAACCGGTAAATCTTTGCAACGAGAGAATTCGAGCAAGGCTGCAATTTTGTTTGCGTCGCTGTCGCTACGGCTACACAATGTATATTAGTATAAACAGTATAACTAAGTAATAATATTTTGTGAACGCCAACAACTATGTCGATAACATTGCGCAAAATAATCTCATGACTGGATACGTCTCATGTTTTTATCTAAACACGATGCACTGCTTGGTGCGTTGGTGACTGTGGCCGATTGTTGTGGTCTATCGCGGCAAAACAAACAAACTTGTCTGTTATGACGGTCGGCGAGTGTCGTAGACACGTCTGTCTGCGAGGATAAACCCACCTCTACGAATCAGTGGCTTCATTGTGCGCCATGTGATCGTATGCTGTATTTTTACATGAGACCTATTTGGGTCATCTGTGGATGTGCCAATTTCTAACAGCCAAAAATAAAAAAAGACAACTACAGACCCGAGTCCATTTTAACACTTCGCACCCCTACGGGGTAGGCGGAGTAAAAAATTCACAGCAAATACGTAAAAAACTTCGTTTATTTTTTCTTTTCCTTGCAGAGTTAAAACTCAATTTTTTTGTGAGAAGTTAGGAAAATTATCATTGTTTCGTATTTGGCTATTTTTTTTTCAGTTTTTACAACTGTATGTGGACAAATTTTGCATTTGCTAACATGGTTGCTCTGAAAGGGTTCGGAAGGTTGCCTACGTTATCTAAATATACATAGACAGACATTTATTAGTAAACAATGATGGGGCGCGTGCGTTTGAAGGGAATTGAGGCGGGTTTTGTTAGTAATCCATGTTTTGCAATAGATTTGCTCACACAACACGTATTTTTGGGCTGCCTATGGACAAATTTCACTCCACAGAGTTATTTCTTAATGTGCAGCGATGGCCCTAGTGGGCCACCGTAGCAAAGTAGTACTCAATAACAGGGATTTAACAAAGTGTAGCGGGTAAACTGTTGCAAAGATCTCAGAAACTTTGCAGTCTCCTTGAGATCTCTAGTTGCTCCATATGTTATGAGAAACACGTCATTCAACGGCTAAAAGCGTGATCTTTCTTAATATTAAAAATTACACTTCTTTACCTAGTGATTTTCGCACAATAGCGTGCCAAAGTTCGATTATGTTTTTTTAGACACCACACATATCACATTTATAGATCCGGTACGGGTCATAAATTTGCTTTGTATTTTGGTTATGAACAAATAAATTTCAGAAAAATATATTAGGTACATGAAATTACAGCCCTTTTGTTTCTGCGCGCCTTGGGTTTCACCAAAAGCCTCACTCACTTTACCAAGCCGAACCCGATTAATTCAACCCCAGTATGGAAAGCATACACAATTTAAACTAGAGACCTCAAGGAGAGTGCAAAGTTTCTTAGATTATTTCAAAATTTAACCCACCGCACTCTGTTAAATTCCAGCAATCGAGTGTTGCACATGCAAGATAGCTGAGTGTGAGTCGGTGTCTGTACAGCACAATACGCTACACCGACCATGCCATACTCTGCACATCTAACCACCTGCCCACTAGTATGCACGTTATACCACGCTCTGTTGTTAGATTGCGATGGTGTCTCCGCGATCCATATTTGTAAGTTGTATACTTTCGAATAGCATTTGAATGTGCGGGCTCCTAGGTGCGGCTGAAGACTGCTTTGCAATCTAAACAATGGGCTGCGTATACGGACTGCATTAAAGGCCCATGCAATAGCTACACCTGTTACTGCAGACTTCAGTTGTTTTTAAATTCTTAGTGTTGTAGTAACAATTACTATAAGTTGTAGCATGACACATGTCGATATAGTTTTAATTCGCCAATAGTTCTCTACAAGTTATTCTCATCAATCTATTTGCATGTCGCTCTGTGTTGTTTCAGCACTATACACTAACACTGACTTTTTTCATGTAGACTTTCCGATGATAGTTTACACTCAATACTCATTTCAATGCCAGTCTATAGAGCTGGACTACAATGCATCCGCAAAAATTCATCGCCGGCTATCTTGAATTTACTTTACTTCAGTCGCAAACTTTCGCTGCATTGACTAAAGCCCAAGTCAATATGCGCTTCGGGCCAAATTACTGCGACTCGTAACGTTTCGTTTAGTGGGATTTTTTCGCGCTGAATGTCTAAAGCCCCGTTTGCACGACAATCATTTTAGGCATGGCACGCTTAAATTTTGGCCCGCGGGCTGATAAATTTGGCACGGTACTCTTGATTTTTGTTGTGTAAACGACAACATAACGGGTCCACGTGCCAAAAAGTTTTGACGGGCCGAAACCAGCTCCAGAGGTAAGGCCCGTTTACACTGCAATTATTTTCGGCACGGCACTCTTAAATTATGGTACGCGGGCCATTTTCTAAAAAAGTCCGGCATTGTTTACATTGCGAAACTAGGCGGACTGTTGATCCCTCAACGGCACCCTTGATCGCGAATAAGGCCCGCTTGAATTATCATCGTTACTTGGTCACCTAGTACATTAAACCCCAACCCGAGATCTTGTACCAAATTTGTAACATGTCATATCAGACGCTATCCGCGATCTAGTATTGATGCCTTGGGGAGATGGATTGCTACGCACGATTTCTTTGGTGAGCAAAGATCTAACCAAACAGCGGAGGAACTAACTTTATTATTTACATCGCAGCTTACTGAAGCCATTGAACGTATTTTCCCCCTAAAGAGCATAAAGTGTCACCCCTCAGACAAACCCTGGATAACCCCGGCTATCAAAAAATTAATAAAAGGCCAACAGAAAGCTTTCCATAACCATAACAGCCCTGTCTGGAAGTCATTGAAATATAAAGTCCAAGCCCAGATAATGCGAAGAAAGAAATCGTTCTATAAAAGTAAAGTACAGGACCAAAAAAGTAGGGACTGTCGTAGGTGGTGGAAAATGACAAACAAAATGTCCGGCAAACCCCAGACAACAGCCCCCTTTACTTTAGTGTGTGACGGTGAAACTCTCAATAATGTGCAATCGTCAAACGCCCTTAACGATTTTTATACTTCTGTTAATGCTGATATTCCACCACTAGACATGAACTTGCTACCAGCGTACTTACCATCAAATGAAAGAGTACCCTTCGTTGAATGTTACGATGTTTACAGGAAACTCCGAGAGGTCCAACCTTTTAAAGCCTCTGGACCTGACAATATTCCATGCCGAATTTTAAAGGAGTTTGCCTATGTGCTAGCTGAACCTATAACATTCATATTCAATGTATCCCTTCGTACCGGAATAGTACCAAGTATTTGGAAGGAATCTAATATTATTCCAATCCCTAAAATAAAGCAGCCAACCTGTGAAAACGAAACTAGACCGATATCGCTAACATTGTGCCTGTCCAAAGTGTTGGAGGATTTTGTCCAACCTCATTCCCAGGGTTTCCATCTGCGCTCGTCCCTCACACGAAGGAAACCCTGGTATTAGCTGGTCACGTGATCCACCAAAAAGTAGCTACATTAGGGAGGGAGGGGTATTTATTGAAATTGTAAAGCCGAGCAGACAACATGTTTCTGTCGTGTTTACAAGACGCCATTACGAGGAGTGAATACAAAAATATTAATTTGAAGCCAAAACAAGTCGTTTGCCTAGAAGCTGTTTTCAACAATAAAGACACGCTTGCAGTTCTACTGACTGGTTACGGCAAACCATTGCTTTATAAGCTGTTTCCAGTTCTTTTAGCGGAAAGGAACAATAGATTGGCACGGTTTCAGAACATGAAAATTGAAACCTCTGCGTCAGTTGTTCTTGTTGTTTGCCCCATTAACTCGCTTATCAGCGACCAGCTAAGGAAAATTAATGAGGGATCAGATCTGTCAGCTACTGTCTTAAGAGAAGTAGAAGGAACGAAGAAATTAACTTGGCAAGAGAACGTTGTGGACGAAAAACATTTTTCCCCGGATCTTGAAAACGCAAAATTTGATCTGGTTTTCTTTCACCTCGAGGCATGCCTGTCATCGCAATATGGCTTGAGGTTGCTGCAAAGTGAGCTGTATCAAAAAGGAGTTCAAGCAATTGTTGTTGACGAGGCACACTGCATTTTAGAATGGTAACTAATGTAACAAAATTATTTTTAAATGAAAGTACATGTTAGATATATATCTGAAACAAACGATGATGCTTTCCATTTTTAGGGGTGACGATTTTAGACCTGATTTTGGAAAACTTGGTATGTTGTGTGCATTATTTCCATCTGTACCAGTGCTCGCACTTACTGCCACAGCAAGCAAAGAAGATGATAGACAAGTTATAAAGAGAACCCTTTATATGAAGAATGTTGTGGAAGTTTCAGAAAGCCCAAATCGAGACAACATCTTTTATAAGAAAGTTGTCAGATCAGGTGGACAAAGCATTGAAGCATATGAAAACATTCTTGAACCTATTGCCAAAAACCTTTCGAAGCAAGGAGTTGATTATCCCCTAACTATTATTTATCTGGGCTTGAAATGGTGTGGATTTGCATACCGACTTTTTGAAAGAATATTGGAGTCAGCACAATACTACCCAAAAGGTGCTCATCCGGTTCCTGAAAACAGGATATTTGCACAATACCATGCACCTCAGTCAGCTGTGATGAAGGACCAAATAATGAAGGAATTATCATCTTGTAGTTCAAAAATAAGGGTAGTTTTTGCTACTGTGGCAATGGGTATGGGCGTTGATATACCAGCAATCAAACATATTATTCACATTGGACCACCTCGCACTGTAAGGGAGTATGTTCAAGAAACTGGCAGAGCCGTTAGGGATGGGTCAAAATCAGAAGCTATCCTATACTATGACAACCATGACATTGCTTCAAACCAAAAAACAATCAGTGATGAAATCAGAAGACATTGCCGATTAGAGGGAGAGTGCATGAGAGATTTTTTGTTGAAGTGCTTGGACACAATGCCACAAGAAAATGAAAAAATTGGACATCTTTGTTGTAGCAACTGTGTATTGGTATGTCAGTGTGCTCTTTGTCAATAAGGAATTTATATGCAGTACGTAATTCACTTACAGCATGTGCTATGGTAAAAGTAAAGAGATATATAGTAATTAGTTATATGTACAGGTAGTAACAATAGACCCATTTTTTGCATAAATACTATATTTATCTACCTATATGAATATGT
>JAOBYK010518010.1:0-12779 GCA_025434845.1 Phenganax subtilis
CAGAGAGGATACATGGTAAAAGACAGACCACTTATACCTGGGATGCTAGGTCTCCCCATGATTGTATTAAAGATCTCGTTATGTTGTGCGAAGATCTTTCTGCTGGTCTTGAAGCTCGATTCAGAAATATTGTACCCATTCAAGTGAAGAAGCTTGGTAAGGTGTTTGACCTTGAGCAGATAGCAAAACAAATGTGTAACTTCCAAGATAAAAATGGAAAGTTAATTATCGAGCGTGAAGATAGAATCGAATGGGAAACAAGTGGTAGTAGTGAATTCCATGAGTTCTTTAAACATGTCTGTGCCCTGCCACACGTACAAGCTCTTGCTGACGAGAACCATGACTTGGATCTTTTACCCACTGACAGCTATGCGGTGCTGAAGAGATTTAAAACAACTCTGCAGAAGATTTTTTGGATGGGATTGGGCAATTGCATTGCAAATATTTTCCTTGATCGTAAGGGTCAGTTTATCGAAGAATTCCAAAACAGCAAAATGACCAGGTTGTCGGAGTTGGATGAGAAATCTTTAGATGTTTGGTTTGAGATAGGTTTTGCTTCCGATGTTGTTGTTGAGGCACGGTTATGTGAAGAAAATTTAGTAGCTGCGTTTTACACCAATGCATGTGTTTTTGAATCTCTTGGCCCAGAGGTTTGTATTGCATGGGATGTTGCTTTCGCTGCTGGAGGTTGTGAGGCTGTTGTGGAAGGGTTTTACAGCTTGGCTAAGGCACATAAGAAAGCTGGTGGGCAAGGCAATGAAATGCTGGTGAAAAGGGCTATTGTAGATTGGAGCTTACCTGAGCCTGTATCATGTCCCAAGACAATGGAAGCGATAGGTCGGCTGTACACGGAGGGAGATAAGAATCTTCATCTTCCAAAACATCGGATGCCATTGTTTACCGATGACAGAAGAAGAGCAGCCAGGAGGCACAACGTTAGTAAAGTTGTTGACAGGTTGAAAATGGAGCAACCAAAATGCCCTCACATTGTTAAAGCTGACTGGTAATGTTCTTGGCCAGCCGCCGCTATTTACGTGAGAAACAATTGTTACCGTCAAGTAGTCAATAAATGCTAAAATTATGCTCTTTTCGTTTGCTGAACTTTCAATTAATGTACGTGTTATAAATTACAGCTAAAATGTGATATATTTTGGTCGCCATTTGTGTATTTAAGACTCTCGACGTCTCTGTTGTACTTTAATCTGTCCTACAAAGCAGTAACCAGTAAGGGGCACGGGCGCTAAAATGTAGGAATCTCTGTGGTACAATACTATTCCAAGGGCGCTAAAATTGTCTGCGAAAAATATATCGTGGGCGGCATTGCCGAACTCTGCAGACTGGTCACTAGAGACATCACAAGCCTCCAAACCATTTTTTATTTCCATCAGCACTGCTTAGACATCTTCGATTTGGTCTTTCATGCACAAAGATCTTAAGATTTTACAAATGATTCAAAAAACAATATATTTTCATACAAACGCATTTGAAACATTTCGATATCCAAAAATAATTTTGTTAAGATATAAAATCACCCTAAAATATTTAAGCATAAAATGTTCAAACTAGAGTCCTCAGTTAGAATATTTACTACTTCTTCATCAGTTGTTTCAGTGCTGAGCCGAATCAAGAAGATAATAGATGCATGTACTTTGCTTGTGGTATTTTTTCATATTTGGGACAATTGGGTCAACATGTACTAGATTCATAACTTAATTAGCAACTAATTACTCATTGCATATTATTATACATGGCATTAAACTGAAAGGGTTGTGAAAGGTTAAAATGGGAACTGGGACTGGGAAAATGTGATTTGGACTGCTGGGACTGGGATTTGAGTAATATTTTGGTACTGAAAATGGGATTCCAGGAGCTCTGGGACTGCAGAAACTAGCAGGGATGTGGACAAATTAAGTAGGAGTTCAAGGAAACTAGAGCTGGGAAAATGGCATGCAACACCCTCCTCATAATGACCTTTCACTGAATCTTTTAACAGCATTATAACATAAACGTACAGTGATTCAATCATGTGTACCAATATATTGATAGACTGACTTTCTGACATCACTAGTCAGCATTTCACATCCAGTGAAAAAAACAGGAAACAGCATAAGTCATAAAATTTGGAGCAGGGTCTCCCAGAATGATGGACATTCCTATGCTTATACCACACAGTTTAAAATCCCCATTACTAATAGCAATTGTTGATTTTAGTGGTAACCCTTTGTGAAAATATCGTCTCTTGACAATGAACAAAAGTTCTAAAAACACAATGCAATTAACATTTATCTTGGGAAAGCAATACAATGTCAAACTTGCAATTAAGAAGAATTTTTTCTGAAGCAAAGCTGACACAGCCTGACAGGGGCATAATTTATTCAGACTATTCCCACTGGCAAGTTTTGTTGTGCACACTGACATTTTATACTGTTAGTAAGGTTGTGTTATTAGTAATGCTGAACCTGATAAAAGTTCTCTCCAAGGTTCCCCATCATCAACCGCAGACTCTGTAGAAAACACAACCTTAATTTTGCTGGAAGGGGTAATTCTTTTTCGATATGCTCGGCATTATGGAATAATTATGCATACTTCCTAGTTACCAATTGGTCAGTGGTCACTTTTCAAAGCCTATTCAAATGCAAATTCATCACCATATAACATGCCAGGTGCGAACCAGATAATCAATTCTTCCTTTCGTGCCTTCAGGTCAGTGTGTCTTGTATAAACTTGGAAAATTGTTTCTCATGTAAGTGAATTGTTCAAAGCCTATCTTATACGATTTTTTAATCATTGACTTATCTATTTTTTTTATATAGACGTATCACGGAATCTAAGCTGATTGTGGTTTATCAGTATTAGTCAATACATAATACTGTTGAATATGTCGCAATCGAACGACAATATTCAGGAAAGCCGAATTGGCCATCCTGTTCCACTTGAACCAACCATACAAATCATCAACAAGGATGCAGCTAACAATGAACTACCACCATTAGACATCGATATCGACCAACTTAGAGACGATTATTCATAATACTTTAAAAGCCTTAACGGCCAAAGTTAACAGCTTTACAAATCAGAGTCAGCCTACCGAATCGGTCCAAGGCTCTATTTCACAAGCAGTGTCTGAATTTTATCCTGCAAGCGATTTAATTGCTCCCGTTTGCTCGCAAACAGATAATCTTGGCTCAAAGCCGAAAGATTAAAGCGCCTTTTTGCTGTCCATCTTTGAAGAGATGAAAAAACTTGGCCCTGAGGTTGCCAATGCTGTTGCACAACGAGTGAATGATGTGGTATCAAAAAAGCCGCTCGAGGCGAAGTTTAAAGAACTTCAAGACAAGTACAAGTCACCAAAGAATTGCAGTCTTCTATGTGTACCTAAAGTTAATCTTGAACTATGGCATGATTTGCCACGAATCATTAAAGGCAAAGATCTAGGTTCACAAGAGATTCAAAAGAATTTGGTTAAATCTGCCCAACCAATGATTCAACTTTTGGATACATCGTTGAAGTTTTAACGTGAAAATAAACCTATTGAAGCCTCCAACATAATTTCGTTCATTGCCAACACGGTGACCTTTTTAGGTCATGCTTCGTATCTGACCTCGCTCAAGCGAAAAGAATTCCTGAAGCCTGATATCGCAAGTGTGTATCAAACCGTCTGTAGCAAAAGCAACCCCATCACAACAAACCTCTTTGGTGATGAATTACCCAAGCACATCAAAGAAATCAGAGAAGTAAACAAGATTTCTAAAATAACCATGTCTTGTACAAATGTAACGTCCAAATGGAACTTCGAATACAAAAGTAGCAACACACTTTCCCGACCATACCAATGCAGAGGACGTTGAGCTTTTTTAGGCTATCGAGATCCAAAGGGACCTTACTTCAAAAGGCGGTCGTTAACCAGTGTCTGTACCAACCGCGAAAGCTGGCAGAGATGCCAAAGACAGAAAATGATTCAGGTATCTACAATGATAAAAACCGGTAGTTTTTCTGTCAGTAATTTAATGTATAATATTAAAAAATGGCGTGAATTGACCAGTGACCCTTGGGTCTTGGAAACTGTTACAGGTTATCATTTAGAATTTGACAGCCTGCCATTTCAAAATGGTTACCAAAACCGCCTCCATTTTCCTCTGCCGAGTTAAAGGTAATTGAGCAGGAAATTGATATACTCCTTAAGAACGGTGCAATTAAACCAGCACACTCTATTTGCAAAGGGGAATTTATCTCCAACCTTTTTCTCGTACCTAAGAAAATTGGTGATATGCGCCCAGTGATTAATTTAAAACCATTAAATCAATTTGTTAAAAACATTCATTTTAAAATGGAATATATTCAAATGGCTTTGCATTTCCTTGCTCAAGGGGATTACATGGTCTCTGTGGATCTAAAGGATGCCTATTATAGCATTACAATTTTTAATGAACACCGGAAATACTTAAGGTTTTTTTGGAAAGGTCAAAAATATGAGTTCACTTGTTTACCGTTTGGTTACAGCCTTGCTCCGAGAGTTTTTACTAAGGTGCTCAAACCGGTCATATCACATCTCAGACTGAATGGTCTAAATATTGTCATCTTTTTAGACGACATATTGCTAGCTGCTAGTTCTTATCAAGAATGCTTAAATAAGCTTTCTTTGCTGAGAAAATTGCTGGAAGATCTAAGTTTCAATATAAATGAAGAAAAGTCACAACTTTCGCCTTGCACACGACTAGAGTTTCTTGGTTTTATCATCGATTCTTCATCACTGAAATTCTTTCTGCCTAACGTAAAACTAGAGAAAATCAATTTGGCCTGTTCCGATATTATGACAGGCCGTAAACTATCAGTACGACAGATAGCCCATATCATTGGTTTGTTGGTGTCAGCATTTCCAGCCGTCAATTATCTGAAATTGTATTATAGGTCTATAGAAATCTGTAAATCTCAAGTATTATCTATAAACAATGATTATGACCAAGTAATATATCTCAGTTCGGAAGCACTATCAGACTTGCAGTGGATGACGAAAAATCTTGCAAAACATAACAGATGCTATTTTGGTCCTGGACCCATTAATCTTTTCATAGAGTCTGATGCTAGTTTGCTTGGATGGGGTGCATCATTAGACGGCCGGCCAACCTTGCAAATCGTTACTTTTGATGGCATTTGTTTGTTAGAAGCAGGCAACAACCATTTATGGATTTGTCTATGCCTAATAAAGCAGGTTTGACTTGTTGCCAAGCTCAATTTTCAGTTTAAGTGCAAAAATTCAAGCATTTTTGACAGCAGCCAAACCTGCTTTGTTCAAAGGTGAAATTGACACATTCTTTGTCTTTGTGTTGCTATGCCAGCAAGTATCACTTCCCGTTGGCTTATGCTTTTTGGAATTTGCTCGTTTATTGGTCAGATAATCTGGAAGCCAGATTGTCAGTGTAAACAAAGCCAACACAACAATCGAGTAATAGTATAATAGTATTGTACCGCTGATAACAGCCTGTAAATAACATTTTTTTCGGCTGTCTTGCTTAAATTTTAAGGTAATCATGATATGTTCTGCAGGCCTAACAAGGAATAGCGCCGTTTCGTCAGTATTTCCGCTAATAAACTTGACGAAACGCAGTACAAAACAGCGTTAGTATTTATTATATTTTTTCAATAAATTACACTCGCTTATGATTTCTATATCGGCAATATCGTTTTGATTCTTTTATGTATTTAATGGTTCCTAAAAGAACCGGGTTTTTTTTCATTCTGTGAAGTCTTCTCCAAAATTATATGTCAAACTTGTCTGTATGTTCTGTCTAAATAAATATTAAAATTGATATATGAGACATGTCTGTCTATTAACTTTTCTTCTTGCCGTATATGTTGTATAGCTAATCAACTATACGGTTGTCTAGCAAGAAAGCTGAAAGAATAACGTCTGGCCGGCTTGGTATAGATTATAATGTCCGCAGAATAGTTTTTGACATTGGAGTTTTAGCTCTCTGGCTTTGTATTTTTTGCCAGTTATGGCATTTGCTATTTAGTTCTCTGGCTTCAAAATTTTTTGCGAATTTTGGCATTGGCCTTTTAGCTTTCTGGCTTTGTATTTTTTTTCCGTTTCGGGCATTGGCCTTTCAGCTCTATGCCTCTTGCTTTGTATTGTTTTTCCTGTTTCTGGCTATGTTTTGGCCCTTTAGCTCTGCCTCTGGTTTTGTAGTTTTAAGCTCTTGGCTTAGACCTTGTTACTAGTTTTAGTCCTGCTTGGTAGTTATTTTCTTTTTTGCTTCAAAATGGCTTTTTCACGCCCTACGAAAATTTTGGCCCCGCGATATTTTTTTCTATTTTGTCTTTCACCGTTTAAATTCTTCGTTTTGAGTTTCGTCTTATTTTGCTTTGTTTCTTAAACGTACCCTTTCTTGCCTTACAAAAGACATTCCTACGTTGCTTAGTTATTCTATCATAAGTCAGAGTGTCGAGTGTAATCATGTCACTTGGACATGCAAATCAAAACAAGCTTAGCATCACATGAAATACTGCCATTGTTTTCTATTTTTGTACACTTATTTTACCACACACTTTATTACTCTGAACTACAAGGATTCTTACATCCTTGTGCATCACAAGAACATAGAGGAGTGCATCGTTGATTAGTTTTGAAACATTTACAAGCACCGATAATACATTTCTTAGTACAACAAGATAATACAAGTATGGAATTGATGGGTCGTCTATAAAGCAGATTTGTGAAATTGTAGGGAGCTTTTTTGTATTTCACCAGAAATATTGGTAGTAAATGTTATATAAACTTGCCTTCTGTTTACTGCTGCGAGTAGATTGTATTGGTATTATCGTACGCGTTCTTCTTTTGAATAATCCCGTTATCTTGTTCGATACGCTCGTCGTAGCTTTGCTATTGTTGTTGATTTCATACAATGTGTGCCTGAATTCTAAATCTGCATCTAGATTGGTCAAGGCTATTTTTTGGAATCCAATGATCCAATCAGAGAAGACCTTAGGGCAAAGCGCCTTTGTAGTTTCGTAAGTGAAAACCCAGCTTCGCTAGTCAGTTATGGTGTAGAAAAACATTGATTTTTCTCAATAAAGCTTAGAAACAGGCTTGGCAACAACTGAATTCATGTTTATCATAGACTAAGCTACTGTTCTACCGTTGTTGCTTGCTTCTAACACGAAAATGCCATCAAAGTTTTTTCAAAGCAAATTTCGCATGGTTGGCTGGCCGTCTACATGTAACGGTCAACCAGCACCAGGACAGTGGTCAGAATTGGAAGCAGCTAAGCATATCAATTATCTGGAACTGCTGGCTGCATTTTGCACTTTACGAGCCTTTGTGGCCAACTGACAGAATATTCATGTTCAATTAAAGCTTGATAATTCTACTGCCATTTCGTACATTAATAATATGGGAGTAATTAAGTCCACCCTTTTAAATTCGCTAGCCAGACGATTATACGAATGGTGTATTGAACGAAATATATTTGCTAGTGCCCAACAAATCCCAGGGAAATTAAATTACACCGCAGATGTTTTATCTCGGGATTTTTTACCGAATTTAGAGTGGTCATTAAATACAAATATTTTTGATACTCTCGTACAGCATACCTTCATTCCCGATATCGACTTATTTGCAACAAAAATTAATGCAAAAGGTGATTGGTTTGTTTCATGGCAACTAAAACCTTATGCAATGGCTGTGAACACATTTAGCATAAGTTGGGCCAATATGAAATGCTATGCCTTTCCTCCTTTTAGTGTGCTACCCCAGGTTTTGAAGAAAGTCCACAAAGACAAGGCTCAAACACTGTTAATTGCTCCAGTTTGGACAACTCAAAGTTGGTATCCTCTTCTTCTTCAGTTACTTATAGATCAACCTATTCTTCTGCCTCAGCGAGAGAATATACTGTTCTTGCCTCAAAGCGACGCTCGTCATCTCATGGGCGACAATCTGTTCCTAGCCGCTTGGATGTTATCTGGAAATCCCTCAAAAGTAGACGCTTTTCTGATGAAACAGCCGCCTCATTACCGCATCTTGGTCCTCTGGGACTGATAATCAATACAATTCAGCCTGGAACAAATGGTGTTGCTGGTGTAAACAAAGGGAAATTGATATACTTGAAGCGCCTGTCCACGAAGTAGCAGATTTCTTGTCCGAATGCTTTGTGAAGGGAAAGAGTTACAGCACGATCAACACGTACAGATCTGCCTTATCTTCCACACTTAGTCCCATCAATAACATTGTGGTTGGATCACATCCACTTGTTACCAGACTGTTAAAAGGAATTTACCACTTGCGTGCACCAGTTCCAAGATATTCCATAACATAGGATGTCACTAAGGTAACAGGGTATTTGAAAACATTGTTTCCATTGGATCAACTTAATCTCAAAGATTGGACATTGAAAACTGCGATGCTTTGTGCATTGTCATCCGCTCAAAGAGAACAAATATTGTGTGCTTTAGATTTGAATAATGTAGTTCAATCTCAATTATGTTTTAAGTTTCTTTATCACTACTTGTTTAAAGACTTCTAAGCCTGGAAAATCTGTTGAAGTGAAATTCGATTGTTTACCAGATGAACATGCAATATGTGTCAAATGT
This sequence comes from Phenganax subtilis, assembly GCA_025434845.1. Taxonomy (NCBI): domain Eukaryota; kingdom Metazoa; phylum Cnidaria; class Anthozoa; order Malacalcyonacea; family Clavulariidae; genus Phenganax; species Phenganax subtilis. Next base: position 8,587 of record JAOBYK010518010.1, read on the forward strand.
ACGCTTGACGAGTACATTTCTCGTACCAAAACATTAAGGGGTAACAACTCTAAGTCATTTGTATCGAAACTGTTTATATCGTACATCAAACCTCATAAACCAATCACCACCGATACGTTGGCTTGTTGGATAAAATCCGTTCTCAACACTTCGGGTATAGACACTGCTATTTTCAAAGCTCATAGTGTATGAGGTGCCGCTACTAGCCACGCCTATGCCACGGGTGTCCCCATCACAGAAATTCTATGCATTGCTGATTGGTCCAATGAACGTATTTTTCAAAAGTATTATCTATGTAGTTGTAATTCACAAACTAGTTGAATGGTAATAAACTATTTGCGTATTTCATGATATTCGTTCATGATTTAATTGGCTTCAGTTCTATGAAGTTGCATAATTATTCCATAATGCTGGGCGTATCGAAAAAGAATTTAAACTTAGATGAAAGGTACTTACCTTGAAGTATGATTGTAATTCTTTGAGATATGCGAGGCATTATGGGATAATTCTTCCCACCCATGAATTGTGCTTGACTTTTAGATTTAGGCCCACCCGCTATTGTGGACCTTCGCCAATTTCTTTTACACTCCCGGAAGAACTGATTATCTGGTTTGCACCTGGCATGTTATATGGTGATGAATTTGCATTTGAATAGGCTTTGAAAAGTGATCACTGACCAACTGGTAACTAGGAAGTATGCATAATTATCCCATAATGCCTCGCATATCTCAAAGAATTACAATCATACTTCAAGGTAAGTACCTTTCGTCTATTTTTAAATTCTATCTCATTGACAAATTTTATCTTTAGAATCCTCCCAAATTTTGTTCCGTTTGACTGTCACTCTTTTTACATAGCCCCTCTTGTGACAGGTTTACATTTGATACTTGTGAAACTTTTTCTTTCAGCATTTTTTTTAACTTCGTTTTTACCCATATCAGATATTTTCATTTGATTCTCTTTTTCAGCAACAGTCTGTTGATTGTCAAAATTCTTTACTTTTATTTCATTATCTTCATTCAGTAACCATGCTGAACACTCTTCTGCACTATGTTGTACTTTTTGAGCACTGAAATTAGGTAGGCAGATGGGACAGACATTGTACTGTTTCACTTTGTGTAGGATCTGTTGAAATGACTATGGGTTCACCAACAAAGCGGGACTGATGTTGTTCTTTGCAGGTGTAGATTCATTTCTGCTACTCATGGAATCTGTTTTGAGTGACTTGTCACAAATTTCCTTATTAGGTGATGAAGAAGAGTTGACAAAATCATCCAGATAATCTGTGGAATGACATATGTAAAAACTAATTTTGCTGTAAGGTTTTCCAATTTCTTCTTTGTACCGCATTAGGGAAAAAAGGCTCCTCAGACCCTGGAATGTTTTTTGCCTCTGGCACTCGAGAAATGTTGCCATACAACAGCTTATACGCAGGCAGCCAAAAAGAACTGCTCAGGCTTTCTGTAGTCATGTCAGACAATGATTATTTGACAATGCTTGCAAATCTGGAGAAATTGAATCAGAGTGCATGGCAGAACATGTTTTTACAATAAATTTCACACACATGCATGTTCCACAACTTTTGCAAAGAATTTTTGCTAATTTAATGTTTCAACAAAAAAGTTGTTGTCTCTTCCAAATTTAGAAACATCAGCGTGACTGGATGTTACAGCAAGAAAACCAGAAAACATGTGAAGAGTATGGATCCAAAGCCTCAAGTAAGACTTGAGAATAGTGGAAAGGTGTTGGCTTTATCAACAAAAGGGTTCTCATAGAGAGGGATTGCACGTCAAGTTGGATAATGTCAAAGTGTCAGTGACATTCTGAAAAAACAGCACCTTATTGGCAGTGTTAAACATCACAAAATTCCTGGCTGAAAAAGTTGTAAATTTTTTGAGGGAGTACTTTTTTATGCAGGTGCAGTCGCTAAGCTTAGAATTAGTATAAGCTATTATCACAGATTTTTGCTAACTCAGCAAAAAAAGGTAAAAATAGGGTGATTTTTGTGATTTTTCCAGGGGGCTCGTTTTGCATAATTAGGCAAAATCACGTGATCAAATGAAAGGACCAATGAGAGAGTTGGATTTTGAAAAGATCGTTGAGAGGGTGAAAATTTTGCTAAAATGTAAACTTTTGTTTAACTGAAGGATGTGATCTAGGGTTGGAAACTTCATGTGAGATGTGCTGAATTGGACTTTCGGGGGGGGGGGAGTTGTGAATACTTTATGTAAGAAGTAGAATGAAAACATGTTAGGGTTGGGTTTATGGATTGACTCAGGAAGACAAGGAATGTCATGTTTATGGATGGATTGATGACATAGCATAGCAACGAATGTCATGCCGATGGTTACAGATGAATTGTGATAAGTACATAGCATAATAATAATTTTATGCTGATGTTTATTGATTAATTGATAGTACACATAGCATAATAGTTTTATGCTAAAGTTTATTGATGGATTGCCATTACATAGCATGACATAAAAAATGTCATGCTGATGTTTATAGATGGCTATATATGCATGATAAGAGTCATGCATATGTTCGGTTTAGCTCCGTACCCAAAGCCTTTGTTGACCCAACCGATTGAATTTGCATCACGTTGGCTCTTATAAAGTTTCAAGTGGTGGGCGGAGCAAAGCAATCAAGGATCAAATGACATATAAGCATAAATTAATGAGACAAAAAATGTTTATTTAACGAAATTTCAACTAATTTTTGCTAAATAAATGTTAGTAAACTTAAACAAATTTCAAGTAAATGGAAAAAATTAGTTTGCTTCACTTGCTTCTTGCTCTTGCTCTTTGTTTTCTTGTTTCTCCTTGTCCTTTTGCTCATTTTTTTTCACCAGTTTCATCATCATTTTGCTTTTTTTTTTCATCGTTTTGATTTTTTTTTCGTCTTGAGGCATTTCTTCAATTTTGTTGATGTGGTGTTCTTTGTACAAAACTTTTATTATTCAACTGATCGCATTGTCTTGACCGACAAATTCATTAATAAGTGAGGAATCTTGCTTGATAAGTTTAGTGGTATATGACTTGAAAAATGCGTAAGTGATGTGAGCCGTTTCATTTCTGGATTTTTTTTATTTAAATCGTTTGGATCACAGAATCAAGACTGATTTCATCATTCAAGTATAGCCTATCTATGGCTTTGTAGTCGTGACAATCTTGGTAGAATTTGGTTTTTGTTTCATGAAGTTTTTCTTTTAATTCTAACAGATCTAGGTTTTATTCAAGAATATCATATAATTCTTGTTTTCTCTCACTTTTGTTTATGAGATTAATAATAAAATCTTGTAAAGCATTTGCTGACTCCATGATGATGATTAGGGTGGGCATGACTGGAAATTAAATTTTATACTTTTTTCCTAATTTATACAGAACTGTGTCCATTATTTTACATTTCAAAAATGGACATACAAAAAAAATGATCCAAATCAATTGCATTATCAATGCAATTTTTAATCAACAAATTACTATATCAGTATTCGTTTGAGGTATACACCATGTATATTTATTATTGCAAAGCTTTCGGTCTGTTAGCCCGGACCTTCATCAGTGCAACTAACTTGAAAGGATTGATACGTCACTTTTAGATTGCAATTGTCATGATCTGTTTGCTAGCGCTCTTTAATTGTTTTAATTAAAGCGTGCGTTCAAGACAAGGGTCTAACTAGAGAACGTTGAAGAGAGCACGCCACGTGCTATTCAGTGGCTTTCCTTCTTGATCTATAGTTTTATGTTTGAATATTTCAATAGACTTTCTCATTTTACAGGAAAGTTTATATTTATCATTTGCCGAATGGTTGCTTCATTCCATTTAATGCGATGATCATAAGTCCATGCGTGATGCGCTACAGCGGACTTATCGAGTTTAGCTTTATTGCAATTCGTCTTGTGTTCTTTAAGACGGGTTGAGAGATTTCTACCGGTCTCTCCAATGTAAACCAAACCACTTTCGCATGGAATGTGATACACACCAGGTTTCTGAAGATCATCTATACTATCCTTGTGATGAGTGGAAAGACAGTGGAACAATTTGTTGCAGCTTGAATGGCAAACTTTTATGCCAACTTCTTTTAAAATTCGAACAATTTTATATGAAGCTGGACCAATAAAAGGCAAACAAACAGAGGATTGATACTCAATATTTTGTTTCTGTTGTTTTTGGTTATTCATAGCATGATCTAT
>JAOBYK010518121.1:0-12779 GCA_025434845.1 Phenganax subtilis
TAGTTATCACGCTAATGAGTTGAATATGAGATTTAACACGTCTCTTGGAACAATGAAATGGGGGGGGGGGGGTGTCATGCGATAAGTGAACCTAAGTCTGAATTTGGTGCTATATACCAAGCACTTATCAGGATAGATTTGTTGTACAGTCTTTTGCTTTCAATAGATATCATTTCAAGGTCGCTTGGATCTAAATACTTTATTTCGGAAAATGATATTATTTCGTGGACATACACAACCACACCACCACCAAATCTATTACCGTCTTTCAGGGATATTACAATCTAACTTTGATTCATAGATAGCAAGAATATCCAAGTTGTGGGCGGCAAAAAGCAATCTAATTTCATCTATATGCTTCAGCAAACTAGTAACATTTAAACTGGTCGGCACAAATACGTGGATCAGGATTGCACTCTGTTAGCATGAAGTTTGAGAGGTCCATGTTAGCAGTGTCACCAGTAGTTGATTTGCTGTAGTACAAAATCCTGTACAGAATTTAAACGCAATTTTGGATTTAGATATTGACCTTTAAGAAATCTAATAAAGTTCGTTGCTAGAAATGAAGAACCCTTATAGTTAAGATACAGCTTACTGCCATTCAAGCATGTTGGACTTTGTGTTTCTTTGATAAATCCTTAAGTTCTTTGTTCATCTGGTTGATGTTTCCACTTACTCAATATCCTGTCGCACGTTATCCCCAATACACCAATTTTTTAATTGGGAAATTTGGTTTTCGTTTTTGTAATAATTTAATTTTAAAATTATTTTAATAAAATTAAAATAATTTTATTCCAGAGCATCGGCACCAAAAATGAGAATAGCACTCTACACACCGATAGAACAGTCCTGTATTTTAAAATTTAATCGTCTCTGACAAGTATTAATGCAGATGGCGATAGATTGAATTGGTGTCACACCAGAGACTGCACGCTAAGACGCCCAATGGAATGGGGCTTGAGGTATGCTTACATGATCGAGTTCGAAATGAGGGATAACCAAGCTCTATACCTTGCTGTACTCTTTGTATTGGGCGATGTTGCACTAAATACTGGTCCAATCCAAATGCAGTTATCAGGATCTACGCTGAGCGATTTGGATGGCGGAAATATTAAGAAACAACAGCAGTAATCTATACCAAAAGAATATACGATGCCTTTATTCAAATGCATGAGGATTACTAAACAACTCGGACTACTTTCAAACTCTTGCAGCCAGCTTCTATGCAATTGCCGTTTCTAAAATATGGCTCTGACTGGATATTCAGGCAGCAAAATATTACCCACGGAGAATTTATCGTACTCAGAAAAGACTGAGTGGGTAAGACTGAACGAGGAGAAGTGCTAGCTGTGAGATCTGATGTACAAAGTGTGCAAATGTCTAATGTAGAAATCAATACAAAATTCTAGTTTGTGAAGAGCGTCCTAAGTACAGTAAAAAAAGTCTGATATTGGTCACGTAATTAAAGTTTGCAGCAGTTAAAACATTCCAAGAAGTTTCTTCAGCAACTCATAAAGCCGCTTTCGAGCACTTGTTCATATTGAGTTATTAAAGGTGGATTTCCACTTAGTGCAAACATTGCAAACACTTAGTGCGACATTTTGTGCTCTCTTTCATTTGGGCTCCATCTACACTATATCGGATTGCTATCGGAGCGGCTCAAATTTTGCAACTATGAATGCTCTATAAAGATTTTTAATGGTAATGACACAAAGAAATATACAAAATCTGTCTGCCTAGTAAATATTTGCTGGCAATTATTGCTTCTTAACAGTAAACGAAGATATTGTCTCAAGTGAATAGGGTATAGTGTAAACGGAGCCTAAATTATGAACTTTTAAGCGGAATGCATGTCATTCGATCAGGTTCACAGTGCAGTTTTCAAAAGAAAGGGATCGCAAAATGCCGATCACGCGACATTTGGCACTGAATAGAAAACCACCTTTAAAGTGCATTTTAAACATGGCACTCCTGTCGTGTCGAATGCACGAGAAACAAACGATAAAAAGGAGTTTTAGCTGATTATCTATTGTTTTAAATGCATATGGCACGGCAGTAATGCGAGATTTGAAATGGGCCTTAATCTACGGCATATTGATTGGTCTACCATGATGAAGAAAAGCAATGAAATGAAGCATAATTATTCATTTAAGTAGGAAGTGGTCATTTTTATTGTCAACTTGTAAACTTCCTGAAAAGGAGAGTAAACAAACTTGAGAAATAGCTCACTATCTTCCAGGACAAGGTCAAAAAGATCACCAGCTTTGAAGATGCTATACACACAGATCGTAAACCTCTCATCTTCCAAATTTCTTAAACGCTCTGTTTAAAAATATCAAGAATGCTCATTGGGGAGGCCTATTAGAAATACATAAAAGTCCATGGCATGGGATATATGCAACGTCGGGAATCAAGTAAGATGAATCAGGAAGTGATTGAATTGATATTTTCATGGTGCTGTAGATGATCACTTACCAAATTGCCGAACATGCAGCATAAACGATCGGTCATGGATAGATTTTAAACTACGTGCATTAGTGAAGCGTAAACATAAACAAAGACAAAAGGCTGTTAAAAATTATCACCTTAGTGCCTGGAACTTATTCAAAAATTGTCGCCGAGACCTTAAAACTCTTCTAAAGAGAGAGCGGTCTGATCATGCTAGAGAACTCTACTCATCTCTCTATAAGAATCATAAACGATTTTGGAATATTGCAAATGCACAACCTTACAAACAACAAGCCTGTGTTTTCTACCAGACTGTGAAACATTCATTACTAAGCCTAAAAGCAAGCGAATAAACTACACAATTTTTTCCACTTGGTGTCTTCACGCTCAGCTGTTTTAAATACTCAGATTATTGCAGGTTTCCATTCCCTAGCTACCCAGACATCTATGGGTTCAGATTATTCAAACAGCTGTTAAACTGTAAGCCTAGACTTCTCACATAAGGACTCAAATACCCAGGCAACGACTTGTGATACTGTGACAGACAGCATGGCCGGATTAAGGGGTAGGCCCTAGGGGCCGGGCCCCGGGCCGCCCACCAAAAGCGGCTACAAGGGCCCACCCACCAGATCAGTCAAATTGCGGCCACCGAGAAATGCGTTAACTGATCAGAGCGGAGGCACGCACCGTCTGAAGAGAAGTGGAGGTGACAGTAGGCGCATAGTTCAGCCTGATTTCATCCTGGAGATTTTCAGAAAAACATGGTACCTTAAATGACGTATCAGTAAATAGCGAAGAAAGTGTTTTTGCCCTTTATGTTGTCTCGGACATTGGTTTTAGCTTGCGAGTTAATATCCGAGGTATTTATTTTCGGAGTATTTGTTAATATCCATTATTTTCATTTTTTGTGAAATATAGGAATATTACAAGCACTTGAGTTTTTAGTTGCGTTTTGCTACAAAGTTCTGAATTTTAGTAACGCGACTGGGACAGATCTGTCATATAATATATCAAGTTTCAACATAGCAATATTGTAGAGAACATAAACTTTTAAAGGCAAAAAGGCCAGCCACCATAAGGCGGGCCCCAGGCCTCCTGAGAGATTAATTCGGCCTTGTCAGACAGAATGACAGTGGTTGAACTTACAGCGCTCAAAGTTTGAGGCCTTTGGCAACATCAATCCAAGTGAAGCTAATGGCCCAGATAATTTACCGAGATTGACGCTGAAATAGCGCCATCTCTTCGTCAACTCATCAGCCGGTGACTAGCTTTTTGGTAATTCCCACCGCAATGCCATTTGGCAACTCTAATCCCTCTCTTTGAAAAATGATGACTTAACACTTGTAGACAGTTATAGACTTATTTTACCGTCTCTGTCGTTTCAAAGCCTTTGAGAGATGTGTGTTCAACCATTTTCACTTCTTTAAAATTCCAAATAATTACCACCTTTAGCAAGGTTTTCTAAACCCTGGTTGCCATATGGTCGTGATCATCGTAGCGATAGAGTGACGACACTTCTGTACAGACGAATTAGAGCATTTTTCAACTAATCATTAGCAAAGTAGTTATAGGTAGATAACATGTTTGTGTTCCAGGATAATTAGTACTGGGAAGATAGAATATTTTGACGGCCAAGAAATGACGTGACTATACGCAAGGGTCGTAGGAAGCAGGGGGAGGCAGGAGGACAAATGGGGCTCTAGCCCCCCAGACATTAATTGCGGGCGGCTGAGATGTCTTTCGCCTCCCCCTAAGAAAATTACTTACCTCAAAATTAATAAAGATTCTTAGGTTGCCATGAACACGTAGAAGGGTGTTCTTTAACAACTTCAGTTAAGTTAGATAAGACCACGACTACGAGACTTGCTCGAAGTATAGTTTAACCAAAATAACATAACCCTTAATATGGTGAAAACAAGGTTTATGTTAAAGCAATGGTTTAGGAACACACTAAATTCCACCAATCTAGAGCCTTAAAATTCTCAAACTTTTTGAGCTCGGCGCCAAACATGGCGGCGCCTCGCAAGGGTCGCTTGGGCTAAAAAAATGTGGGTTTCCGGTCTCCCGACCCTACCAGACTTTAGGGCTCCTAAATTTCCGAATTTAATTTTTTTATGGAAACACTTGTAGCCGTTGACATGCGAAGTTCTTTGAAAGAAAAGATCGAAGAAGCAGTTTTGTAGTATGAAAGAGAATTTTATTGCTCAGCAGAGGCTGAACACAACGTTGAGGTACTGCAACAATGACACGGATGAAACGTGGAGTAACAACAAACACTGTGCTGTTTCCTTAGAACTGTGTGTTAATTCACACTATACGTTCGTGAGCTTTGAGAAATGAGAAAAAAAGTTTAACCCAAAAGAAAAAGTCGGACCTACCCTACCTAATCTGTTTTGAAAAGAAATAGGAAAGCCACATATTTTTTTGGCCTTGGGCCCTTTTCTTTTCCTATGCTATGTAGATGATAAACCAGTGTATATTTGCCCCAACTCAATATTGGCATTATTCGCTGAGAAGCTTATAGCTTGGAAAACCATCCAGCATTCGAATGATTCTGAATAGCTACAAAACAGTTTGTCGAGACTTGACCGGTGATACACCGATTGGAATTTGGAATTCAACCCCATACCAAATCCAAGGTTTTAAATATATAAAAAAAACCCGAGATTTTCTAACGATCTTATGAAATTAAATCATGCTGAACTTGAACCGGTGACCCGTGTTATATATCTAGGATCAACTGTTACAAATGATCTAACATGGAACAGGCATTTCGAAGAAATTGCAACAAATTGCCAATAAAAAGTTGGATTAATTTGTAGACGATGTAAAATATTGTTCATCCATGCACGAAAAACTTTTGTATAGTTCGATCTTCAGACTACAGCTTGAATATGCCTGTGAGAAATGGTGACCATAAGCATTGTAATCAAAAATGCTCATATAAATTGTCTAGCGGCGGGATAAAAAAATTATACATGGCCATCCCAAAGAAGTCAGTTAAAAACAGCCCGTGACCAACTGATTGATGTTATAGCTGGAGAACCGATGGGAGATTGCCGACTTGGTGATTGTATAGATATCGAGATTCAGATCCACAGATATAAACGATTCCAGTTTCTTCTAGTTAACAGAATATACTCGCTTCAAAACCTGCAACTCTGATCCGAATAATTATAAAATAAAGTTTACTAAACAAGATTACCAGAAGAATTCTTATTTTTTCCAAGCAGCTGCACTATGGACTATCCTTCTAAAAATGGGACTAACCTTCGTAAACTGTCTGAAATGAACACGATAGATTCTTAGCCAAACATGAGATAGATAGGTTTCTATATAATATTTTCACTTGTTTTTATCTTCTAACTTGGAGTCTGGTTTCAGTCGGGGGCTCTACGCTTTGTTTTTTTCTTCTATTGCTAGCTATTTCTGTATGTATTTTAATTTTTTTTTTGTACATGTACTAGTGTATCTACTGCAACAAATATATTAAAATTCGAACATTCTAAATGGTTGATGTATTGCACACAATATAAATTGTGCAAAATTCTGATTTATTTGTAAGTATACCTGCACTTAAAAGAAAGAGAACGACGAGATAAAGTAATTCCAGACGACTACACATAATTTTGTGTTTATAATCAACGAAATATATATCTGCCTAAAGTCAGTCTCTTCTACCTTGTTCAGAGTTGCTTTTGATTGCAATCCGTAACTATTTGTTGCAACTCTTTGCTTTGTTAACATAATTTAGCTTTTGCTGCATATTTTCTAATCCCGTAATGTATGTCTTCCGCTAGCGCAGCTGTAATAAATTGTTATTAACAAGTGTTATGATCATTGGCATTCGCTAGTTTGATACTGTCATATATTCGGTTGTGCAAGTCACGTTTTACGATTCACACAATGATTTTTAGTTAATATACAACGTGTGATGGGGTATTTCAGCGAGTAAGGGTCTTTCGTCGCTCTCTTTCCACTAAGTGCGGGAATACTGGGAAATGAATCCGAATTCTAGAATGTTTAGTGTGCGGTCTATAAAACTGACTTTAGAATATTTGGCCTGCATTAGTAATACAGCTTACTGACAATAGACTCGACAACACTACATGGATGAAAGACATCATACAAAAATTTATACAAGCATTAAAATCCCTCGCACTGATTCATTACATATAACATATACAACTTCACCAAAATGCACCTTAGAAGTCGAGCATGCCGGCTTTAAGTGATTCTGGATCTTAGTATTCCGGTTTTGCCATTCCGCCTTGCCCGAGACCCCGTTCAGGGTGTTTCTACCACCCGCGTTGCTCTTATATGTTTATATTTTCCCATTCTCAGGCAAGTTTAGAATGCATAACTAAGCAGGCCAGGCACCCAAAACACAGCTTTAAACGCCGTACCTTCCTGGTCTGAAAATATCTGTAAATATTGGAAAGAGAGGAAAAATCGGGCATATTGTTACATACGGATTACAGTAAGCTATTTGTTGCTAGCGTATATTTATGTCTGGATCTTTTCAAGATGACATTACTTTATTGGAGTATGCAGAGTAAATTGCTAGTATTTTACAGTACAAGCCTGCTAGTCTACGTATTAACAGTTAACATTCAGCATTTGTATAATTTTCTATCGCGTTTTCTGAGTAGTCTTCCTTGAGATTATATTACAAATAAGCGCAGTCCGTTCCTCTTTCTCTGAAGTGTGATAAATTTTCCTGAAATGCACAAAACATTTGATTGTGTGTACCTGTCGTAAAATATGGTTAATTTGACGGTCAAACAGCAGGTTATAGCATTTGCAAACATCAAATTTTCAAAATTTTTGGGCGAATTTGCCTCCGGATCTTCAAAACTGGTTTGCATAAAAGCGTGAAGTTATATTGAAAACGGACGCACCATTTGGATAATTTTTTTTTCTTAATGTACGCACTTATGAATAAGTAATTCGTATAGATATAGTATAGCTGCATGTGGAGTTACCGATAGAAATGTACAAGTTGTACATGTTTTTGGTAAATGCACGAGAAAATGATGAGTCAATGTTTTTTTAAAAAGCGTATATGGAGATTGTACTCCCAGCAGTGTAGCACTAGTATGAATACTGACGCATGGATATTTACAGGTACAAAAAAGGCGGTAAAGCAATATTTACCTGTTTGTTTGCACTCAAATTAGATTTGAACCATTTTCTTCTATAATATCTATATGTAAAAAAAAATTAGCGAAATATAATTTTTGACGTTTAAAAAATAAGTGAAATATCATGATATCGTATTCAAGCAACAGAGTTTAATATATGTGCTGGGTAGTTCATCTTGTCCAGCCAGGTTGCACAAAAGCCCCTTAGCTCAAACAGTGCTTTTGCAAAAACTTCAAAACATTTTTTGGTTTCTTGTAAATATTCTAATTTTTATTTTATGTGCTAAATCTAAAGCTAGATGCGTAATGCTGGTGTTCAGTTGAGAAACTTTCCGTCACGTTGTAGCAAGATCTTAGAAATGTGATCTCTAATTGCATATCATCCTTGCAACTCGTTCCAACATTTGCATATCCACCATTAAAGGAAAACAGTTTTCGTTCAACCGTCCCTGGAGTAATGGCAGTTATTCCGTGTTAACGGAACAAGTGGCGACACGATTAAGGCGGAGTGGCCCTTCGAAAGGCTATCTACTATGTGGTCATGGTATACCTATCGCTAAATGGTTGTGACTTCCAGAAGTGCAAGAATCTGATCAGAACATGGACTTTGTTTTTTTTTTCAAGGAAAAATAGCCAGAAAAAACATCTATATTGGCCTAGTTGATAAATCTATTATTGTACCATCAAAATGCTCTTGATGGACAGTATCATGTTCCTGAATAAAGGAACCCCTATTGAAAATTGGCGTGTTAAACACAATGGGAGTATAAAGATTATTGTTGGCATATTTTCTTTTCATTTCATTTAATTTTACAGGTATTTTTTCGAGGATCCTGACATGCTTCGAAATGAGCATACACATTGACCATAATGTTTTAGCGTAATCGTAACAGAAGACACTGAGGCAGTTGATGAATTAGAGCGACTGTCGCGTAACACACATTAGATGGTAGAATGTATTTCGTTGTATTTTTACATTATTCATTCTTAAATGTGAGTAAATTTCTTGTTTTGATTAGGTGAAGAATTGAGGCGTTTGTTCAACGTACATAATTTTGAATTTTAAACTTGGTTGTCAGAATATCACTGAACATGGACCGAGGATATTTGCCTTGAAATTATTTTACATTCACCTGATATTTCCGTCTTCTGTTATCGACGAGTCAAGATTCGTGTATCCGAGGCTTGCTCCTGGAACATCCAAATATTTTCGATAGTACTTTCATGCTGTCCAACTGACATTGAGAAGACGATTACTGTGGATGTTGAAGTCATTAAAAGGTTCTGTTGTGGTCTTTGGTCTGTAGACGAACACCGCTTGAGCGAGTTTTTGAAAAAAAGACCGAGTGTGCTGTTCCTCCTATAAGTGAAGGGATTCCGAACTCGTCTTTAAGAAGTTCATAAAGGTGATAACGAATTTTTTTATGTTGACTCAGGTGCGTTTCAAGCATTTTTGGCGTGATAAAGTTGCCAGCAAGAGCAATTCTAGGGTTTTAACAATAACAATAATTGTAATAAAATCTTTATTTTAAGCAGATAAGTGTCAATTTGACAATTTTAACAGCATTAATCGGTGACGAGAGAGAGGAAAAAAGCAGGTTCCAAGCAATAGCTAATTACTGTACGTATGAAGTATAACATCAGTACAAAACTATTTATACTTATAGTCCACTGTAAAAGTATCTTTTAAAAAATCTAAAAATCTATATGCTACAGGCATGATAAGATTTGTCCATGTACATAAAGTACTTAAGTATATTTAGCTTCAGCTGACCAAGTATCTTTTCCTCGCTAATTCCCTTGCAAGAGAGTTTGTGTCTCATGCAGCTGAAAATTTAATGGCTTCCTGACTATGTTTGGATTTAACTAATGGTATATCTAGGAAAGTTTGATTCTTTTATGAAGTTTGTGAAGTCAAATCGAGTATATGCCTCTCTGTCCATTGCACGGGGTAGCCATTTAGCTTCTTTGGTTAATAGTGATTGTTTATAATTCTAAAAATGTACTGCATGCTTAAATAAGGTCGTGCATTATATAGCAATAATAAACACAGTTTAGTACACATCCCTTGTGGGTAAGTCTTCCCATTTGCATTTAACATAATCCGCATAGCCTGTTTTTTTTTAACGTTCCAAAGGTTGTCCGTTTTCTTTTCCTAACTCACACCATAGAAAGAAACCGTAGTCCATCAAAAGCAGCATGGTTTGTTTATACGTTCTAAACCATGTGGGGGGATCGGGGAAGGATGATAGTCTGTACAGCATTTTCAGCTTTGGATACACTCTAGTGTGTAATTTCCAATACCCACGAGATCTTCATTAATGCGTTGTTTTATTAAACTTGTATCGTTTGCGCTAGCATGGACCTCCAGACCATCCGCCAATCGGGCTGGCTTGCTGTTCTTCTATGCGTCAGCGATGCTGTTGATATAAATAATAAAAAGAGTCGATCCTAGAATCGAATACTGCACTACCCCGTACGTGACTAATCACCAATCAGACTCCACTTTTCCTCATCTAACGTATACCGATTTCTTTGTTGTAGGTAACTTTTCCATCTTTCTAGTACGACGCCTATTATACAGCTTATAGACAGTTTGCCTATCAGAATATCATCATCAATAACACTGAACGCTTTCCTCATGTGTAGGAAAGCACAAGCAACTCTCTATTTCTCATCTATGGCAGTTTCTAAGAGTCAACTGCTCATATAAGGGAGTTTGTGGTGGATGAGTATTTGGCATCTGCGGACTGATGACTACAAATGAAGGCAGTTTCTACAAAAACTATTTAACGATTTGCATTAGCAAACGATAACTGAACCATTGGACTGCAAGGTAGCACAGAAGTTGGTCTTTGGTTGTGGCAATCAATCTTTGACCCCCCCCCTTTCCAACATAGGTGTCACTCTTGGTGTTTTCGTTTTGGACTTATATCAACAGTTTTTATACGATGCAGTAAGCAAACAAGCTACAATGTTTCCAATATAAGGGGCAGAAATTTTCAGGATCTTAGCTGAACTACTGTCTGATCCGTATGCTTTGGTTGTATCCAGTGTGTTTGAAGCTGTAAAAACGTTGTTTTCTCTCAAGACACGTTAGTTAATGAACAGTTCTCAGTCCCCGGTTCCTCATTCTTTTGCCAGAATTGCAAGTCTCTTAATTCAAAAGCTTAAGGCTTATTGTTTTTCTGAAGCAGCATTGAATATAGAGAGGGCCTTTTTCGAAAACAGAAGAATAGGAGTGAAATTGGTTAGTAGCTGTACCGTAAGCAAATGGAACAACGTAGTGAGGGTATGCCGTCCAGGATCACCCTTTGGTCCGTTGCTTTGGAACATATTCCAAAGTGATATGGCTATGACGGTAAAAAAGTCAAACCTACATACATACGTACGCTGATGACCGTCTGTTATATAAAATTGGAACTCAAACCATGAGAATTGAAAACCAGCTGTCTATAGCGACAGACTGTGGCTGACTGCTACAAAGAAAATCGTCTTAAGCCCAGCTATAACAAATACCAGACAATGAATTTAAGCCCAAATCAATCAAAATCCTACGCAAGCAGTCATGATAACTTTGCCTTGAGAATTGATGACCATGATATTGCATGTTCGGACTACCTGAATGAATATACTAGGTTTTTAAATTTGATAAAAATATTGATTTCAGAATAACATTAGTGAAGTCTGCACTAAATGTAGTCAGAAAGTGGAGTGATAATGCGACTACGTAAGCTCATTTCGACGACTGCCTAATTACAATTATACAAATCAGCGATCTTCCTTCACTCATCTTATTGCCATCTTATTTGGAATCTTGTATAAAGTGTCTGACAGAAGAAAACTAGAAAGAGTACAGGAAAAAGCCCTGAAAGCAGTATTTAACACAAACAGCCTTACTTATAACAAGATACTTAGTGGATATACACTTCAGGGGGCGGCTGTATAAAACTCTTAATCATTTTTTTTATCACTTTTTTGTAGTTAAATAGTGATTAACTTTCATCACTTACTTAAGCCGGTTGTAGAAAGAGGTAGTCAGCTTCAATTGTAGTTAAAATGTGATTAAAGTTAACTCTACCCAAGAGCATCATTAACTCTTTGTATAGTCGTTTAAAATAGCGATTTTAAAGAGTGAGCACAAACTATCAGCAATTTAATATTAAAATCATCTCTTGCCAACGGGTATCAATCGTTATCTAACCTGAAAAGGCCTGTCCGATGTTTGCAAACTCTCAGGGAAGCTCTCTTTGTTTCATTTCGGCAAAAGCGGTCTGTATTTTTGCTTCGAAAGCTTTCTAGATACCGAGGCAAAAGCCATAGCATAAATAAAGCCGCTCAATATTTTTCAACAAATAGTAGTTTGACTCAACTAAAACTTCTTCCAGTAAAAGCGTCGGTTGTGTTGAATCATTTGTTGTTTTTTTCCTGTAGACTTGTATTTTTTCAACATATTCAATCAAAATAATGAAAATATTGCGAAATTTGAGAAAGCACGAGTCCGCAATTGTATACAAACCCACCCCAGTGGTTAATAATTCGGGAGTACTTCATGTTATTTAGTATTAAATTACCTCCATGCAAAGCTACGAATGTTAACTACATGATTAGTAAATCATCCGACAAACTGCGTTTTGTGCAACGCGATTAAGTTATGTAGTTAACTAATCATGGTCAAGGATTCAACTACAGTGATTAACGCTAATCATAGTTAAAGTTAACCACGTTTTTATACAACTGGCCTCAGACATTATATACTCTAAATCCTAATGTATAAAGTCAAAAACAATTTAGTTCCGCCGTGCGTAACAGAATTATTTAAACGAAAAGAACTGCGTTACGAAATGCGTAATGCAGACTTCAATCTACTTAGGTTTAAAAGTGTATAGAAAACATTCCATCAGATACTTTGTACCGTATCTTTGGTCCAGGCTGGAAACACAAATATAATATCTTTATTCAAACAAAATACCAAAATTGGCTCATCGAATACATAAAAACACTCACATTAATATACAGAATACAACAGATACTTACAACAAGGAGTTATAGGACTATTGTATAAACGATTGAATCAATAAAAAAACAAAAATAGAATTGTCAACTTAGATTAGCAAAAGCATTTAGAACGTCAAAACAGTATTTACTCACTACTTGAAAAATAGATTTGTCCCGCATTGATAACGT
>JAOBYK010518232.1:0-12775 GCA_025434845.1 Phenganax subtilis
CGCAGCAAACACGCGTGTTTTATACCTACAAAACGGCCTTCAATTTCCGCCATCTTGGCTTCATCCAATCATAGGCGTTTCTTATGGAGTTAGCATTCCAGATTATATACATTTCACTGGTACGCGTACGTACGCTACAGATTACGTCATTCATTTCCAGTAGTGTATGGCACCGTTGTGACGTCAATTCTGGCGCTATATGTGCAGGTAAAGCTACTAAAGTATCATACACACGCAAGACAAAACCTTTGGACGCAACACGTTAAAAAACGCGCAAAATTTGTGTTTAAACTGAATTTTGAGTCTGCTGAACGAGTTCAAAGGCTTTCAGAGATAATTTATTTATAAAAATCTTAGTTGCTCATAAAAATTGAAATGCTAGTATACAAAACCGTACCTCTTTTTTCACTATTTTCCCTGTACATGCAATGACAAGGACCGTGCACTTACAACTGAAAAAAGCTCCAATAAATAACGGAAATAAAGCGAATAATGACACAATCAACCGGCCACGTAGCGGGAGGTGATTTGTTAATCACGAGAATGGTTTGGCTTAAATTGCACGAATTAATTCGTTCTGTTACTTATTAATAATCCATATTTCTACTATCTAACTGTTTTTGCGATTTATTCGATATTCAAATTCAACATATCGAATTTTCCGACAATTCTTAGGCAATAGAACAATTTTGATTTAAATTAATGGCAATCAAATTGGCATATCATGAATTTACGGAAAATATATCATTTAAGAGGTTAAAATCTTTTAAGTCTCTGAGTTCCTTCATTAAGAGAATTTTTACTGCAAAAAACCACAAAATTTAGGGGCGTATCCCTCTGAAAAATCTCGTACACCTTCGCAAAAATTTTTGAAAAATTCTCAAAAATCTTTCAAAATCTCAAAAAATCTTTAAAATCACGATACTTCTACAATCTTTACAGTTCTAATATCACAAAAAATCTTCCAGTAATCTTAAAAATCTCAAAAAAACACAACAAATCTTGGAAAATCACGAAAATCTCTTCAAAGCCTTAACAAATCTTCGAAATCACTCAATTTTTAAAAAAATCTCAAGATCTGCAAAAAAGTCCCGGGATTTTTTTAAAAAAAATCTCGTACGTTATTTTTCGAGTGATACGCCCCTCTAAAAAATCGTATTTTGTATTTTGAATGCTGATTGGCTAGTTGTAAATACTGGATTGAGTTTCATTGACCGCAAACAAGGGTGCGATTACAGCTCGGAAAAAGGCGCGATTATTCTAGCCAATCGCACTTCTGTAAACCAATGAAATTGCAACATATGCCACTGATTACACAAGATGTAGAATTAACTTTTAAATCACACTCCAGTCAAATGCTGGCATTTTCATCTGATTACAGAAGTGTATTGCTCACGGAAGGATAATCTACACAATAACTAAATTAATGGTCTGTTTCTGGGCGCTGGGTTGGACAATATTGTTTCTTCTGGTCGAGATAAAGAATAAGTATGCGCTATTGATGGACATTGTACTTGTCTTAACACCGTCCATAGCCCTAAGTGTTTCTCATGGTACAACCGAATGACTCGCTGTGCCGTGGTCTCGGTCCTTTGTGCCGAGAATCTGGGCAAGGCAAGTTGCTTTGTTATGACACATGCATGTCAACAATTAGCAGGGCAGTGTACTTATTATACAGAATAGCTGGGAACTTGGCGCTGCCGAGTAACTTGGATTCATATACACAGGCTTTAAAGCTAGCTAAACGCTTTTATTGATTGTTTTGTGGTAATGTTTAAGAGAAAAAATAACTGAAGTATTTACAACAAAGTGGTAGTGTTTTCGTGATCGCTGGAAGATTGAGCACGAAGTTTCTCAGCTTCGACTGAGTTGTTTCGCAACTCCTCGGTCTTTCCAGATGTTTTTTGTAAAAATTTCCAAGCCAGTAAAAACGAAGAGAAAGAAATAAACTTAAGAACAAGAGACACGACAGTTATGATAAGGACAAGTTTCCAGTGGTCATATTCCTGACAACTGCCTCTACCATTACATCTGAAATCAAAGAATTAAAGTTAGGAAAAGGCTTTTGTGTGCCCGCTGCACCGCTTTTACAAGCAAATTGTATTATTCTTTCTTTTTAACGAAGTTCAGGCGTCAAACTTTTAGAGGACTGACCCTGGTCGAACCTAGTGCTATGTTTTAAACGTCAAAAAAGTCCTTGTTTGAGTTCACTTCTATTGATTTGCATAGGGTTAGGTGCATGAGAAGATTGACACCAGCGTTAGTGGGCTGAACCTTAACCCTATCCTTTAGCAAAACGTCTTAGTGGGACAGCATTTGCACTGCTTTTGTCATTCGTGTCGTAAAAGTCAAATGTTAAACTTTTTTGCTATTTTGTTTCACAGCACCCTAGCATACTGGGATTTGTCAGTTTGTCACCAAAGCTTAGTTTTCCGTATGGTCGTAACTGTCGTAAAGAGAGAGTCATGATCTTTCGAAACAGGCTATATAGAATTGTTTCGAAGAAATTATTAGCAAAGCAAGTATTAGAGATGATAATGTATATGTTTTCTATGAAATTTACTGCTCGAAAGATAGAATGTTTTGGCCGTTCGGTGTTCGTATTACGACGGCAGGTACAACCATTATGGAAGCCAGGCTGTAGTGCTGCATTCTACTATAACATTTTTTTATCCACGAGAAACTTCAAATCCTACGATTTTTTTATTTTTGAGAAATACATTAACAGATGGATTTGCTTTTCGTACTGGTTTCGAAACTGATTTCTATATTACAATTTAAAGTTTCGCGTTAATTGGTATACATGTGCATGAAAAACAGGACAGGGAAAAGCAGCCCTATGCTACGCATCGCGGACGAAAATATGTTCGTGCAACGTGAACTTGTGCCAGTGTCTGCTGGGCTTTCTGGAACGTCTCGGCTACTGTTTTGTTGTTTCGGCATAAATTAACCATCCTGTTTCTAGCCAAGTCGTTTGGTTTTGATCTTTTCTCAAACACAGTGAAGTTTATAGGTCCATAGAGCCCATGAAAACCACCTGGTTGTACCTTAATGTTGCGTTATGAATTAAAAAACAATTTTCTGATAACAGCAGTTACTTTCACGAACAGTTTGTATTGTTTTTTGTCCTCAGCAACAATGGAGTTTAGGACCCATAAAGCCCGGATTTCTTATGTCGGCGATAATCACAATTGGTCGGCAATTGTCGCAAAAAACAAACTATTCCGTGCACTGCGATTGAATTGCCAATGGTCGCTGAGAACGATTGAAGCAATTTTATATGTAACCAAATATCGACGAAATATTAGACCCATGCTCAACTAGTCCATCAAATTGGCTCAATTGGTTGATCACGGCAGAGTTGACAAGCGTTTGTCGATCAAACTTACGTTTGTTCCCACTGAATACATGCGGTGTCAATCAATCTGCCGTAAATGATAGGTCCAGGAATCGCACCCAGTATACGGATGAAATTCAACTGCCAGCCCATAGCGTAAGATCTCAGATAATAAGGAACAGATCTAGAGAGCAAAAATGGCACAATCTGATACCTACAAATGTTCCTCTAGGCGACGTTGCAGTAATCTATCATCAAGCCCGTTGTTCTTTACTAAAGATGGCCCCATTAAACTAATTTTGCTACGGTTGTCTCAGTGGTGTAGTTTTGTTTAGAAGACAGTTGAAATGTGCTGTTTGATCCTAGTCTTTCAGTTCTTCTGCGCACGTGCTAAGGAGAACGAGAACCGTACTCACAATAAAGAACACAGCTTGAACTAAAAGTACGTAGAGATTCTTTACGAGTAGGTGGCAAGATAGTCGTAGTTTAAACACCCTGTTAATTTTGTAGTAAAAAACTCCTTTCTTTCTTGTTGAGTTTTCTCAAAGTATGTAAGAGTTTGCCGAGTTTACCCAGAGCGTCTCGCGCTTATTCAGTTAGTAGCTTTGCCCAAACCAGTAACAAGCAAACCTTCCTTTGCGGCAAAACATAGATGTGTTTTTTCGAGGAGAACATTTTTGCCACCTACTACTCTACTTGCAATTGCATGCAATAGAGACAAACAGCTCATTCTAACCGCTAAACTAACTATATTTTCTTCTTGATCCGGTAGCATGACCGCACCTGCTGAACAGCTGCGTGTAATAGCTTTATTACTTCGAAAACGTTCGTCCTAGTGGTCTATGTGACCGAGACAAAATTTTGTGTCAACAACCGTA
This sequence comes from Phenganax subtilis, assembly GCA_025434845.1. Taxonomy (NCBI): domain Eukaryota; kingdom Metazoa; phylum Cnidaria; class Anthozoa; order Malacalcyonacea; family Clavulariidae; genus Phenganax; species Phenganax subtilis. The sequence goes on from JAOBYK010518232.1 coordinate 4,216, forward strand.
GATCCCTGGTGAATGATGCAAGCACTCATCTATAGGTATCACTTCATTTGTGTCCCACACCACATCTGAACAGTTCGTGTATGGGTAACCACCAGGGGTGGTTGTCAGGGGCGGTTGTACAAAGCCTGCGTTTATTTAATACAATGAATAAGTTCAAAATGAAAATGATAATCATTTAAATTCCTTGAACAATGAACCATTCATCGGGTATAAGGAAGCAAGAATTGTTTAACTGAATGCAAAACATAAGTATCTGCATCAGCTATAAGGTTGATTACGTAAGGTTTGATTTGAAATATTTGTAGGATGTGCGGCAGTATATAGTTATATGCCATAACTACTTGCGGGAATGTCACTACACAATTACTGGGCGAGGCTGTCGTGATATGCGAAATTGTCAAGGTCGAGGAAAGTGTTAGCAGCGAAGCCGCAGGCGAGGTTGACCACAAGAAGCCAAACGCAGTAATTGGTTTTTAACACATTTCGAGAATAAAATGGGTGTTATCTAACGTATGAATGATTCTATTTTTCGTGCTTTTGGCATAAAACAGATTTTGATACAGAACTACTGTAAGAAAAATAAACAAGATTGAGAATAATTCCACGCTGCAATGTTTTGGTGAAATAAATTTCAACTCGTGCGTAACTGAACAAGCCAAATTGCTTTCGTGCCTCGTAAACGCCGCAGCGTTAATTTATTCTCACCATTGTTTACTTTTCTTGCAGTAGTTCTGTATCTGATACACATGAAAACGATAACGAACTTTATAACCAATGAAAGGCTATTGCTTAACTACGCAACCAATTACAGAAACAAAAGTGCGCAACTATTTCCGTTTTGACTGTATAAGTTTGGATTTTGTTTTGATTTGATGACACTGCCCCTTTATGCTAAATGGGCTTTGTACTACAGGACCCTGCTCTGGAACTGATTTTCTACTGTACCTTAACACGGCTATAATGGCAGGAGTTTGAACAACAAACATCATAAAGCCAGAGAGTGCAATGATCAAAAGAAACAAGATTAGTTTAGCACCACACTTGACCGCGCACTTGCCAGCTTTTGCCTCGTCTTTTTGGGACACTGTGCATGAACAACCTTGGAAAAGCTGCAACAAAATGTAGGGCATATAGCTAAAACGGTTAACAAATGTGCCAGATAGATCACGTTATGTTACTCCTTTTTTCCTAGTCTGACTTGGCGTCTAGATAACACCGATGTTTCATTTTGTTCGATTTGATATACACATGTACATATAGGCATGGCGCAGAGATATCGAAATACCTCTTCAGTTCTGCTTTGTAGGCTTACAGTAAGCCGACTACGATTGCTGTATATTTTAAAGGGAAAGTCAAAATTCATAACGACTTGTGCGAAAACGAAACATTACGCTTCCCTTATCTTCCATACCAAATTTCAAATCTTTGTGCAGGTCGAACAACACAAGCTGAGAGAGTGTGCATGCATAAAATTGCGTAATTCTAATCTGCATGATTTTCTGTAACGTCACTGCGTAGTAAGCGATTGCTTCACTGTATACTAATATATACAACAACGAGGCATTTCAGCACATGATGCATTGTTTAATATGTTTGCAGGCACGACAGTTACGCGACATCCAAAGTCAAAAGACTTTGGATGCTGATGTTTATACATTCTTCTAATGTTTATTCTGTTCTTCCTTCCATTAAAGCGTGTTAAAGGAAAGTGCGTAGGTTTCAAAATATATTTGAGTAATTGACAAACATAAACTCTTACATTTTTTTCTTCACGATAAGTTGTGCATCGAGCATGGCAGGGCGACCAGAATGTCGTATTTCCGTCGCACACTGGAAAATATGACCACTGCTCACAGTCACAAACGACATTGCAAGCGCTGGTGGTTTGAAATGAACTAAAAAAACAGCCAAGTGTTTAGCATATCGTGTGTCGAATATCATGGCCATAATTTCAGTTTCGATGATTCGATCAGTGTTTTTGAAAAATCTCTTTCGAAGGCTTTGATATTGGCTAGTTATTAAGGAGAAAATCTGCCAGTATCGTATTCAACAACATATTTTTGGAATACTTTTTGAAAATAAAAACTATGGTGTTTTTATCATCTGAAAATGTAAAAGGAAATTTGGTGATCGTAATTCATCATACTCACAAAAAAGAGCGACACAGCTAGGTATTCCACCATACCTCACTGTGCTAGCGAAATAGTTGCAAAAACAATACAAATCAGGAGAGTAAAACAAGACCTTACATTCGGTATCAGAAGCGACGTCACTTTTTTACCTGGGGCCAGTTGTATAAAACGGTTGCCTTTGACGTTAACTATAGTTAAGTAAGAAGATCAACCAACCAGAATCGCCTACTCAAGATATAACTACTTTTAACGACAAAATCGTAGTTAAAACGTAGTTATAAATTCCACGACAACAAGTAGGATACAATTTTGCGAGTTTTTCTAACTTGTGGTCATGAGCAATTATGCGCATGAGCGAAATGCAAGGTAAATGCAAAGTACATGCGAGATAAATGCAGGATAAATGCGTAAAAACGCGAAGTAAATGCACAAGATGCTACGTAAACCAAGGCGTGAGAATCCCCAGAGAGCTCCTCACTATGCGCACGGATCCAAGCAAAGCGCTGTCCCCGCAATGATACCTTGCTCTTAAAATTAGTACGTTTTCACGTTCGGCCTAACCGCCTTTTATTCCTTCGGAGGTCGTGTCTACCAACGATGTGTGTATTCAGCTTTAAAATATACATAGATTTTCCTATTGTTTGAAAGCATCACGCCGAGTGTCATGCTTAGATGAGGTATTGTGCTTATTTTAACATGGAGATCGAAGACAAAAACCCAAGTTCATCGCCGTTGAAAGGAGAGCAAGTTAGGACCAATTCCGGGGGGCGAACATGCGAATCAATATCCTAAGTCGGCCAGGTATTCGATAAGTTCAAAAGCTACATATATATGAAAATGGGGGATTTAGCTAGTTCAATGCAATCTGCTAAGTAAGAACAAACGTTAGACAAAAGCAATACGCAAGCCTCGGCGAAGAACTGCGAAGGGACTCTGATGCCCAGAAGCTTTGATACAAAGCCAACACCAAAACAGTTTGTTCATAATGTCGAACTAGAAGATCTAGCTGTTTCATACATTGTCTGCTTAGGGGAAGAAAGTCTATATTATCAGGGTACGCTTGAGTTGAAAAAAAAGCTCTCGCACTGATTCAGAAATGGCTATTGCTCATAAAGTTGGTCGACAAAAGCGAAGCAGGATTGTTCGTTGTTGAAGAGTATGAAAGCGATGAACTGGCTGACGATTCAGAAGCTGACAAAAAACCCGAAAACCGCAAGAGAAGGTGGCGCGGAAGAAAAAGCAAATACTTCAAACAAAAAGAAAAGGTCAAACAGAAAGAAAAAGCAATGTTTGAATCCGTTATGTTCAACTGTTAGTGGATTTGAAGATAGTCAGCTTTTTCGAGGTAATTGCACGCCTTCTTTCTTTGTGAAATCATGGCTTGTTTGCCGTAGACAAGCCTAGCCTATAATAAACTGTTGAGTTTATGTAGATAAGTAGAGTAGCTATGTTGAATTAATGGGAAGGTGCTTTCATTCGGACGATTATATTGACAGGAGAAAGAAAGAAAATTTTATTAGTTTTGATGATGTCATTGATTATCGGTCCAACGGGAAAGATATTTGGCAATCAGAATAGCTTAAACTTTGTGTACTGTCCATTAAACAAATTTTAGGTTGCTTCAGGACTTTTTTTCAAGTCTTCAAATGTTCCGCAGCATTTTTGTAGTAATCTTAGGCCTTCAGGCGACTAATCAAAGTATTTCCTCTTCGATTAGCCGCACGAAGGCCTCTAAACCATGCATTCTCCAGCCTTCTTCTCCCAACAACATGAGGCACTGGTGTCTATTTTGCCTGGAATGATATACTTTGTAGACGTTAAATCCTTCTTTGCAAAGTTTTCCAATTCCGCAAGCAAAACGTGTGCAAATATTGCATCTATCAAATAAAATAAGTTTTTCACTTCTGACGAGCAAACCTCTACACCCTTAAACAATTTGCCCAGGATAATCGTTCTTTCGGTCAATAATTGATGTAAAATATACAGGAAAGGTCGTGTGAATTTAAGCTCTCGCACTTCATTAGTATGCAATCTAAGTTTGTACTACTGCAACTTGATTTTGTAGCGCAACACCATTCCTGTAGCGCTACAAGACATTGAAGAGGATTGTGCTTTTTAATTATTCAGCATAAATGATTGCAATTCGATCCCTCATGCATTTGCAGACGTCCGTCCGATCCTGTGCGCTCAATTCGTGCACTAAACTTGCGGCACCATAAGCCTCTGTAATGTCATCCGTAACAATTTATTTCTGGTAGAAGCATGACGTCACTTCTGTCGCTGGATGTGGGGTCCTATACTACCTCAAGACCGGGGGTAGGAAGCGTGTTTCGCTTGAACAGTAGCTAGATAAACTCCAAAGAGAAATCATGTTTATGTATTACCCCTAAAATAAAACTGAAAGTTTTTAACTGAATATAAAAAATATGTATCTAACTGCAGGTTTATCAAATAAGGCTGCGGTTTTAAAAAATTCACAAAATATGAGGAAGTTGGCTTATCCACCGTTTAAGCTTAACGGGCTTGTTACCACAGTCCCCAGTACATAGCTAACTATTGTAGGTAACAGGTCCTAAATTGCTGATGTCAGAAATTCACTGTCTTACACTTGGGCTTAAAAACATTCTTACTTAGAAGTTGAGAAAATGAACCAATGAAAATGTTGTTGTTGTCACTTTCTTCTTTGCGTCGAAAAATCAAGAACGTACCTTATACTGGTACGGCTAGTAATCTCTTCGGCTCTCTTAGGCTACCACAAGAGCAAAATAAAGCTATATGTCATGAATACATTAGACTAAAAACTTTCAAAAGTACCTATTCCCAAAGTCCGTTGTAACACCAAGTATTTCAGGATTCTTGCAGGAAGTCAAAATGAAAAATGGTTGTAGAAAAAAGCCAATACACATTGTTATACACACAGTTTTCAATGCTCCTCGAGCACCAAGTTTCAACTTCTTCACCAGATATGAACCTGCCATAAAACAATAGTCTATCAATCTGCTACGGCGGGAATAGGCATTAGAGCTGCTTCATCAAGCTGATCGCTAAACTAATGTACGTAGAAAGGAAGAACTTAGACCCTCACATTTACACGCTATTGGATTCACTAAGTTATGACATCAAATTCTACTGTTTTGCGACCGTGTTTTGCGCTGTTTAGCTTGGCCTAGTCTTAAAAGTTGTTATACTCAAAGTCTTTTTTTTCAATTCTGTGGTATGTTACCAGGCTTTTGACTGGAGATTAGCTATCCTTAGCGTGAGTTTTACATCAGCAGCTGGAACAGGGAAGTTGGTACATCAAACACTCCTTGATGAAGACTGACCAGGGCATAAAAATTTTGTTTTACTAGAGGGGCTTGATTAAGAGCCTTGCTTTAAAGATAAAAAACATTGGTTTTTTTTTGGCGATGGCCAACTTTGATGAGGGCGACTACCGGATTCGTGCCATAAGCTATATAAAATATCTGGAGAGCGTGCTCGTGAACTTAAAGTGAAGCCAAAAACATGGTGGATGCTGACGCAAGTGGCCATGACCACATGCTCTTTCCTCTAGGAAACTAACGCTGACCAACTGCGATCCTAAGATGAAATATATCTTGTAATATATGAAATATATCAAATACAGGGGTATTTGCGATAAAACTATAATTGTTTTGTTCAAAGCGGGCTTAAACTCAAAATTTTCAAAGAAAAGATACATCGCAGTTCTGTTCCAGTTCTGCATGCCATTCTTCTTTGCTGAAGAAAGAGACTATGCATTACACCTATTGTGCCTGTTAACTGCAATACACGCTACATTACTCGCATTATACCTGCGTATAATTTCTCTATAGGTTTCAGGGTCAAAAAAAGATGTTCAAGTTTTTAAAGAAACAGTTTTCCGCTACAAATCTATGTTAAAAACTTATTGGAAGATATCAAAACTTCTCTGCAACACTATATATTTTTTGACAAGAATCCAGGGAGTGGATGTTGTCGTTGGCTCAGAATGAACCTAGCACAGCGGTACTCCCGCGGAGAATTGGAATGTGTCCATAGAAAATCCCGCTATGTTGTTGGCTTCACTTTGTGGACTGGCACAAGATTGTAGAACGCTCTCTAATTCTATATAAAGGACTATATACACGAATGCAACACCATGGACCAACAGTTTGTACCAACCATGTTCAATACATCATCATTGCTCTCCATAATGTAGAACACAGTTGTATCGATACATTGAATCGAGTTTGGCATTCACACTGTTCATCCAAAGTGGGTACGACATTGCTAGACCAAAAATGTTGTGTATGTGATGCAAAGTTAAACATACAGTAACAAATGTATCGTATGCACAAACCTAACATTTGCCCCAGCAATACAGGAAAACAAATTGCTATTCCATATAAGATGCTCACTTGTGCCGCAGGGATGTTATAAATAACTTGAATGATTTTTGGAAGAAATGCAGTTGAAGCTGTAATCTCAAAATAGACGGTTGCAACGCCAGTGCTAATGAACATGAACGATGGTGAACTGAACAGCGCTTTTGTGGAGATAACAAGGTCACGTAGTGATGTGAAATGGATCCTCTGCGATGTGATTACATCCTGAACATAAAACAATTGTTATATTTACGCCACACACTCGATGGGCTCCTTTACAACTTTTAGCACTGTTAATTAAACGACAGCACAGTCATGTGAAAAGTATATTAGATTTAGTCACGTGGTGCTTTGCATTACTAGCATTGTTACGTAGCTATTTTTGCAGTTAACAGACTTTGATTGGCTGATGACCAACGAGGATCCCTTGAACACAAAATAACGTAACGCTGACTTCAGGGAAATGCGCACTAAAGGCTGCTTTCCAGTTACGCGTTTTTTACACGCACGTATACGCACGTAAAACTTGAAATCCTTCAAAGTTTCATAGTTTTTAAAAACACAAGAACAAGTAGACACGTAGTTATCTAGAATTCAATATTCTTAACGTTTCTTCTTGCGATTTTTTATAAAATAGTTGTTATTGCAATCTTAACTTTTACGTGCGTGTACGCGCGTGTAAAAAACGCGTAACTGGAAAACAGCCTTAAGGTGTGACAATGTAAAACATCGTCAAATACTGAAGGGCAACGCGCTTATCTACAATCAGCAGTACCCATATTCATACCAAATCATCTTTTGTCTTGACTTCCCCTAGCCTTTCCTCTTCCCTAGGTGAACCACGAAGTAGACGCGGGAACCCAAACATGCCCGGAAACAAGAACAATGACGCCACTATCACGATGACTGAACCAAACCACCAGTTACCAATCCATCGCGGATCATGCGGGGTCAAACTGGTTTTTAGGCCTAAGTCGACATAAGACGAGAGCAGAAGTCCTCCAATTACGAATCCAATGGCAGCACCTTTGGGAAACATAAGACTTCAGACATTACACGAATTGATTGACGACTTCCTTCCAGTTATGTGTTTTTGACACGCACGTGTAAAAATTTATAGCCTTCAAAATTTTATCGTGTCTAAAACTGCTCAAGCGAATCGACGCATAATTACTAAAAATTTAAAATTCTAAACAATTCTTTTTTCTGTACGTTACAAAGCAGATTTTATTACAATTTAAACTTTCAAAACGCGAAACAGAAAAGCTGCTTTAATAGTACAATTTTAGCGTGAAAATCACTCTAGAACTAGACCATTTTACTCGCCAAAGTGAAACTCGATCTTACCACTTAGTGGATTAATGTTCCAGATTCGTCACATACAAGTGATACAACCATAATATATCATAGGGCACAGTATAATTATGTAGGTCTATTTGCATATACATAATCCACCGTCAGACCACACCATGTTACAGTATTCCAGCACTAAATATAGTATAACAAAGTTCACCTAGAATTCCTGCAGCGGAGAGAATTCCAACGTAAATTGGCGTCACTTTTTTCTTAACACTTTCGTCAAGATACGTAATGCCTAGGACGTATAGGGGTGAACCTCCAAGCCCTATGACAAACATTCCAACACAGAATACGGCAGCATAATACCAACGACCACTAGATGTGCTTGACTGGCATGTGTCTAGGCTTGCAGTTAGGTTGGCTGAGCTCACATTGCAAAGTGCGGGAATGAGCGACTGTTTTTGCCCTATAAGTGAAGAAAAGTAATCGAAAAAAATACAAGGTGAAAATCAAGGTTGATTGACTTCAATATTCTCTTGGATTGTGACAGCCATTTTCCTCTACGGCCTTCTTGCCCGCGCGGGAAGAGTGCACAATCTTGAACATACCCTGTTTTTGATTGTCCGCTCATGACCTCGCGTACACGTAGCGTGGGACCAAGCGCCGACAGACAACAACAGAGCATGCTTAAAAGAAAATGGGTTTGTGTGTTGGTAGTCGTGGTTCGGAAAAGTCAACAACCCTATCCGGCTTTCAACCGAAATC
>JAOBYK010518343.1:0-12773 GCA_025434845.1 Phenganax subtilis
GGGCCTTCATACAGCGAAAGTAGAACTACACCAATTGAGTATTTCATAAAGCTTTTCAAAAACTTTCTTTGACAAGTAGGTTTTCAGAAGTATTTTTTTATATGTTTTCTTTGACAAATCTTCCTTGACATTTAGGTTAGGCTTTTAGATTCTACATTTTGTTAATTTTAGCTAATAACTTTTATTTTTAGTGTGATTCAAATTGCATGAAGGTCAAGAAACTTGATGCCTCTGAATCTATCGTTAACACAGATGACGAAGTGACTACTTCGAATGAGACGAATAAGAGTAAACGAATTGAGAAGTCGAAAGAAAATACTTTAAACAAGCAAACTGAAAAACGTAAGTCTCATTGTTAATGGTACATTGTTGTTGTTACGTTTTTGATGATTTTTCATAGAAATGCAGTAAAAGTCTTAGTTCTTAGCTTAAACTTTTCTTTTTCAGGTCGTGAAGAACTACATAGGACTCCAATTTCGATTCAATATGAAGTCTTTCCATGTAACACAAATGAGCGTACAAGCCATTCAGTTGATACACAACACAATGGCTTTTTTGACTCTTTGCAGGTGTACGAGGTATGATTGTATGCATCTATGTTCCCTTACTATTTTGTCTTGTTACATTTTCTTGGAAAAATTTCTTTGTCTCCATGCTTCATAGTTTTTTCTCTACTATTTTAAGACTAAAAAGCAGAAAAGGATGGATCCGGAAGAGGTTTGTGCTCACAATTTATGCAGACTTGTATAGCTTGGAAACTTGACTAAACATTTTGTTTGTGCTATAACTTATGCATGGTGAAGACATGTATATAGTCATCGAAATATAATCTTGAGACTGGACCAAACTCTTCGTTCCATCATTTCATTCATGTTTTTTAACACTTGTGCACGGTGAAGACATAATCATTGGAGATGTGGTTTGGAGACTTGAAGAAAATCTTTGTTCAATCTTTTTTTCCATATTTATGCTAACTTTTGTAAGATGAAGACATAGTCACTAGGGATATTGTAGCATTGCACAAGCCATGAATGTCCATACAATATTTTATAACGTATATTCATGTTGTTTGTTCGATGTTTTTACTTAGTCAAAGCGAACGTGCTCGAAATTCAATGCATATAGTCCATTAGAAGAAGACAAGACCCACACTTCTGTTGTAAAAAAGAAATTAAAAGTAAGTATATTTTGAATGATAAAAGCGTTCCAACATAGACCACTTACAATGTATGAGTGATTTCAAATCTGTTCACTACCACGGCTATGTCTAGTTTTTTTACAAAGAGTAAACTGTTTAAATTCAAATTAGACTGTATACAATCCATCGTGGTTTTGAACCCCGTTTCATCAGAAACGCATCGTATAGCGCCTGCCTAAATTGCGTGAATTGATAGCTGATATGGATGTCAAGAGTTTTATACTGTCCTGTAGTCTGTATTATAGGGAATGAGATATCAATTATTTTGGTCTCTTTTCAGATTGTTCGTCCTAAATCTCAACAAGAAATCTCCGAAGAGGAAAAGGTCAGTTTGATATATCAAGCCTACTTTTCACTTGTAACGTAAAAGCAAAAGGCGAGACAAAAGGGAAAACGAAGAAGCGAGTGTGCGATATAAGCTTCAACATAAGCTGAAGCAAAATTATAAGAATCTGCAAAGCAAACGAAAAGAAAAGTCTTTTTATGCTTTGTTTTTTAAAATCCTCACAGCCTACCTATGTTTCTCGCTTATTATTGTGTTGCAACTGAAAACCAGGGGGCAGTTGTTCGAAAGGTGATTAACGTTATCCACTGAATCTTCCATTGTTCGATATAACCTAAAGTTACGATTTATCTATACATTTCAGTCTCTAATATATATATTGATGACGAAAATAGACGATTTGGCATTCTTTACCCAATTTTATGAACGCGTTGAATATTTCACTATCCAACTTTCGAACAGCCGGCCCAAGGCTTTTACTAATCATTCTGCATCCATGAACATTCCTTGCACTACAATCTATATGTACATTATTATGAACTCTTACACAGGAAAGTACTTCGAAATGTGTGACGAATGACAAAGCTCAGACAGCAAGGTCATGGCTTAAGAAGGTATGCTATACCTGTAGTAAGTAGCAAAGTTTAGTCTATAGACTAACCAATATGTAGTTTGTTTAAAGGCGGCTCGTGTACTTGGCAAAGAAAAATTTAAAGAAGTTTCAACAGCAATCAAACAATTTAAGAAGGTATGTACAGTGAATGCAAGCTAATTGTTCCATGGACAAGTCCTGTTGATATACCTTAATTAATTGAGGAAATTCTGCAATCCATTGTCGGTGATCAACAGAATGAATGAAGTTCCACCGATTCATGAAGTACAATAAATCAAGACTTGGTGGAATAAAGCCTGTTTTCCACCAAGCGGAGTTTTCCCTGCGGAAAATTTAATCTAGCAACGTGATTGGTTCGCTTCGCGGCGAAATATACTGCTAGCCAATCAGCTTGGTAGATTTATTTTCCGCGCGTAAATTTCGCCTAGTGGAAAACAAGCTTACGGCTAGAATGTTATACTATGTTTTCTTTTTGTAGGATAATGATTTTGAAGTGATGCTAGTTTCCATGATAACGGCTATGCTAGATGATGAAGAAAATTACAAATTATATTTAGGTATGTTTCTTAGCATATTTTCTATCAGTTTTGTAAAGAAATGTGGAGCTGCTATATCTTCAAGTAATTTCAAAAAGTATCATAAATATCTAGCAATCAAGAAGTTTTCGATGAAACTAATAATCATTTTGTAATTCTTTATATGTTTATATTAGCATATAGCTGATATTTTTTGTAGGTTTTTCTTGTTATTTACCAGAATCAAAACGAAAAAAATATCTTGAAAAGTACACAGATATCACTGGTCAAGGTAGCGTTTACATTCAAAACACATGTATGCAGAACCGTCCTAAGTTTTTAGATCATAAAAAATGTTTTAGCAAGTCCAAAGATTTTGCTTGTGTTGTTTCTCCTTTGCTTTTCCGATGTTTTTCGTCTCCCATTTCTCCCATGCGGTTTTCGGTGCGGAAAATTAATCTAGCAACGTGATTGGTTCGCTTAAGACTTCTAAGTAAAATATTGCTAGCCTATCAGTTCGTTGGATTTATTTTCGGCACCGAAATTTCTGCCCAGTGGAAAACGGGCTTTCCATCTAATGCTTTTTGTTCACTTTGTTCCAAGTTTTTTTTATTTTGCTTTGCATGTTATATTCTCGGCATGTATAAGTCTTTTTTAATACCAAATTAAGGTTAGACTAAGCCGATTTGCTAAAAAACTCGTAAGTTTTTGGATGTTTTCAAAATTATAATTTCCTTTGCTTTTTGACGAAATTTTTCAATATTCTTAGTATCCCAATCTGTCCCGAATTTCTCGCAGGTATCAACAATCTTTATACTCGGCTAAAAAAATACATTTTCAGTCCTTAGAAACATTGAAAATTGTTTGATTTGACTCCGTAGTCAAGAATATATAATCTACCGTGTTTTTTTGTCATTAATTTATAGATGTACCAGAAGAATACGAAAGAGGAAAAAGAAGCAATTCAATGGAATTAAATGCAACCAATAAAAAGATACGTATTGATCAATAAGTAATTTTTCACCTAGTATATGTATGATAGATGGGATCTTTTTCTAAATATAGGGCGGGTGTAACGAAAGGTGGATTGCGCTATCCACTGGATAGCGGTTTTTTCAACCTTCGTAAAATTGGACAAAAAACGACGTAAACATTCGTATTGGCCAACAAAATAAACATAGCAGCCGTTAATTTATGAATATCAGTCCTATCCTTATTTTATAACGATCAATCGAAAATTTTATGAATGTTTACAAAATATCACTATCCAGCGGACAGCGCTATCCACTTTTCGTACAACTGGCCCATGGTCTATCGTTTCCCAAGATCCTGTTGGATGAACAAACTACATTGAGTAATCACGTAACGCCGCTCTTGAAAAACAGATTTCATTGTCGGTGGGTCAGCGAAATCATTTTTTTCTCACTGGTCACCAGCAATAGATGGGGGAGTTACGATGTATGAAAAGTGAAGTTTATTCGCTAGAGAACTTGTGGACAAATATTTTTATAGTTAGGTTATTTCAATTGACAACTCGTTATTCCACACTCCATTCGTATGTGCGCAAGTTGATGTGATATAAGTATATTTTGAACTCTTCAATTATAATTCATGAACCAAAAACAAAGAAAATTAGTACCTTAAAGGAGGATTTGAAATTGGAGGAAGAAATCATATAAATCATGGCAACTTTCAGGTTGATTTTCTCGCAAGATGCGCCTTCATTTGAGAAGCAAATTCAAACACTCGTACGGAGGACTTCCTCCGATTTCAAAGCAACCCGAAGTTCGTTGAAAATTTTCGGCTTCGCCTTGTATTTCAACTCCCCTTGGAGTTTGAAAATCGGAGGAAGTCCTGTTCTTGTTTAAACGATTACAAAAATAAAGAGTATTTTTAAAAATATAATACAGTTTCGAAAACGCGCGGTATATGCAAATAAAGAAAAAAATATAGCCAACACAATAACCAAACATTCGCAACATTTTGTTGAAAACAATTTCTATTTTGAATGAGAAAATTCAGCGTAGATACCGCGAATAAACTTTTCTAATGTAACGTGGTTGGCATTATTCTGTTACAAATATTTACAAAATTGCTATACTGCTGCGTTCATCAAAGCCTGGATCAAAAGAGAATAAGACTTGACGAACGTTCAGGAGATCTGCGAATGAGGAATAATTCTAGAGCATATTTCAAGCTTTACAGAAGCAAAATGAGATTTTTGAGTGTTTTCAATATGTTTGCCTCTTCTTAGTCTTGGTGAAGCATTGAAAACAAATAACTAACGCTGTGCGATTACAAACTCTCGTCAACTTTTATCCTCGTTTGAGCGCAGCACAAGACTAATAGAGGAGGCCTAAATTTTAGAATTTGACCACCATTCGCAACCCAATCACCAGTAAAGAGTTTTACTGAAGAAACTACCAACAGAACTAAACCATCCCTGATTTTCTTTGTCCTCGGTTGTTTTCACCCGAGCTAGTGCCTGAAATAAAACATACAAATTTTTCATTGAGTCAGTGAGAAGCACACCGTGACAAGCAATTTAGTATTATGTAGCTACATGTGGTGGGAGGCACTCTTGAGGGTGAATGGTTTGCAAATCTCTCTAAATGATAATCACATCATGACAAAGTAGTAATGTAGCATTGTGTCATCATGTGAGATGTACTCGGGTGGATAACAGTGTTGTAAATCTCTCGGAAGCTAGCTATGACATACCGTTTTAGAAATGGGGGTTTCATCTTCTTCAGGAAGATAATCAGGAAGATTGACACTGTTATCTGGAGCACTGCCCTTGCTTGCACTTTTGTTATGACCCCCTGGCTTGAAACAGACTGTCACCTTTATTGATAAGAAAAAAGATGCTTTCTTATATGGAATTGATTAATCAATAATACTACTGCTTTTAATTTTACCTCTTCGCCCCTTTCATTGCGTACAATTTGCTGAGCTGTCAACACTTTGGTTTTATTGATAGCTGTGCAGATAGTTTCAGCTGAGGTATCTGGCCTTGCACGTACGATACAGCGAGATTTTGCCATGTCAAATGTAAAACTGACCATGCCCCGAATGGTCAACAATTGCTCTTCGCAAAGACGCTTTGTAATCTAGATTTACATGATAGATGTCAGGGATTGTACATATTTATTCTATTTGACTAATATAAAGTGTCTGTATCAAGGTCAGGGATTGCATGTACATATTTCTAGTATTTGGCTCAGTTGAGTCCTTTAAATTCTATATTTCAAAGTGAGGGATTGTACACATTTATAATATTTGAGTCATCTAAAGTGCCTTTATGAAGGTAAGGACTGTAACTATTTATAATATTTGAGTTATTGAAAGTGCTTATATCAAGTTCAGGGATTGCCGTATTTGTAACATTCATTTCAAAGTGTCTACTGTATATAGAGATCAGGGATTATACAGCTATCTATTACCGGATTTGACAAGCCTTTGATTTGAATAATATACGTTTTTGATCGGCGTGTTGTACTTCCCAGTACTGTTGATTGATGGCCACTTTTGATAAAAGAAATAAAAGCTGTAAATTTCAATGTGTTGATCAACATGCCCCATTGTCCTCTCATGCATGTATATTTTACTTTGTCTAATGGCAAAATATTATACGTTTCTAGAAAAAAACTGTTTTTGTAGTTTTGGGATAAATTACATTTATGGATATGTAACATAATCATGCTGATGAGAACTAGATTCAGCAATGAATAAAGTACAGTCATTTTTAGGCACCTTGAAGCATTGTTTGATCTGCGACAAGATGTTTCCTGCAATTGGTTCAAAGTATCGTAGACATCTGTGGCTAACTGTTTAGTTTTGGCATCACCATTTCTACAAAAGGTAACGTTGATTGGTGATATAAAACTACTCCAGGTATTCTTTGCGAGTGCGCTTCAAGTACTTGTTTTGTTTTATGCTATACCTATGCATGATGGTTCTCAAACTTTCAAGCATTCCTAATTCATTTTTCATGATATTTCTATTCGGTTTGTGTTGGGCCAGATTCTTTAAAGCCTATACAATGAAATATTGTCAAATCACTTTACTTCCATTCATGATCAATATGCATGGTTAAAAATTAATTCAGCGCATTACGTGAAGTGCAGTTGATATAACGTGGTTGTCATCATTGTCCAAAAACAATACCAAACCAGCCAGACATCCTTTGTCCTACAAAATGTGAAATAACAAAGTAATCAAAAACAGTTAGCATATAGTCTTGCTGGGTCAACCAATTAAGAGGCAAGAACCTCGACCTATTCACTAAAATTGTCTGGCATTACACACAGAGTATAATATATGATTACAATGCATTGTTGTGCTTTGGATTAACCCTTAAAAAATTGAGTTTCTCCCCTTGTTGTGTAAACTCGTATGGTGTAAGAGTTAAAGTACGCAGTGAAAGAAGGGATTACCCACCATTTGACTTTAGAGCAAGCTACATTAAATAAATTTTGTATAATACAGCCTGATACTAGCAATATAATATAGTGCTGGTAATATACAAAGTATGTGTACAAGATCTGTAGCTTTTGAAATTTTTTATCATATAAATTGAAATAAGCATTCTGTCAGTCTTTTCTATAGTTGCATACGTACACTACAAAATAGGAAGTTGAAAATTTGTTTGCTTCCTACCTTAACAATCGTAGATCTATTCTGTGGCTTCTCCGATAACTCTTTTAAATGTTCAACTAAAGCTTTCGCTTCCATTGTTATTTTAAAACGCAGTAGTTTTAGCAAAAAAATCAGCAGGAACTTGCTCTACTGTTTCAACTTCGCTCATTCACGACTGTTGCACTTGCATTTCAAATTTTCAATACATTTGAATGATCCTCAGTCCAGTCTGATTGGTCAATTGTGTGCATCCTGACACCTGATTGGTGGAAGGTTGTTAAATGGCCACAACGGCCACAACAAACGAAAGTTTGAAACATTTCTATGAAACAAAATGGAACCTGAAAACATTCGCGAAGAATTTGAACAAATTGTGGAAAGTTTAGTGGAGATTTTTCACAGATTATGTCACACAGAAGAAGGGGAGAATATATTTTTGGTACAAATGTGTTTATTTGATTTATATCTCGTTTGTTTCGCACAATTTGTAAGGAGCTTTATCCTTAAGTTTTCAAAATGGCTTCGAAATGAAAAATTTACAAATCTTTCTCAACGATGTTGGGGCTTGTAATATGTAGATATGGTACAAAAGCTGTTTAATCTTGTTGCTTTTCTTATTTGTCAGCATTGGCGGCCGATTTGCCTTCGACAAGATGGGGAAAACAGGAGTATTGTACGATATTTGGCTGACAACATGCCCCGTGGTTCTTTGGTGTTTGACCCAATTTCCATATACTATAGAAGTGTGATAGAGTCGGTTTTCACAAGAAGAAGCTTAATACGAGAAATTGGAAGCAGACTGCCGCTGCAACCCAGCAAGAGGCCATATTTTCATGTTAGTCTCTTAATCCAAACTTATGTGTAATTGTTTTGTAATTTATGAGAAGTCCCATATTGGTAAAGACTTTACCTATGGCAAGTAAAATCACATGGCACCCTGCAGGGTCAACAAGTTAATGACAAAAGCAGTTTCATGTGGAATGTGAAGTTGTCACAGTTATACTGCAATTGTTTTAGATGCTTCACAAGCCAGCCTACAGTGCTGATATCCAGTCAAGAGGGTTGAAAGAGTTTCATAGATCACAGTACCACAGCACACCATTCCGTGATGTCCACAGTCTTGAAACTTCTGCATTCTTGGAAAGTATGGACGAAAGTTGTAGAGAAAATGTTTGTCAGAATTCCGTGGTCATCTCTGATGATGCTGTGAGAAAAATATCAGCTCTTGAGGACGAGCTGAACAGATTACGAGCTCAGATTGCAGGATTCGTGTTGAAGCAAGATACTGAACCTGAAACCACAAGTAAATCTCTGGTTTTTGTATCATTATTAAGTGTCCAAAACTTCCTCCCTGACTACTAAATCATTTGGTGTTATATGGAATAAAATATGTAAGCAGGGAGCACTGGGGTGCATTGCCAGTCAATGGGTTGTCAGATATTACACGGTGCAATTTTTCTTGCAACTTGCAATACAATTGTAACTTTGAGAGATATTAATCAGCAAGAGAGCTCAAAAAACTTCTGCAGATACAGGGGAGTGCAGGTGGAGAGTATAATGAAGTATTCCAATTCTGCCAATTTTACATCTCTTAAAGGAAGAATTGCACTGCAAGTGGCAAGAAAACTTGCACCTAACTTACAACAAGACTTATAGTTAGTGAGTGTATTCATTTACAAGTTTCCTGTTCCTGCGGTCTGGGTTGAACAAAGTAAACCGTATATTGAATATGGGCATTGGGGTGCACCACTCAATGTGTTATTAGTATAATGTTTTGAAAAATGATTTTTAATTTTCAGGTATGGTACCACCCCCTGCTGTACCACCCATGCCTCCACCCCCACCCCCGCTTCCTGGAACTACATTTGTTTCACCAACTCCTAGAAAAGTAAGTTGTATCAATTAATTCAAGTTAATTTCATTTCAATCTTCAGGGGACTTGTTGTACAAAGCCTGTTTAGCTTAAACAATGGAAAAATCAAAATTGAAAAACACTTCCACATATCTTCTAAATCTTTGAAATCAAATCTTATGAAATAATGATATGGGAATATACTTATTTGCTGTATTCATTCAGTAAAAAAATCTTTCAGTTTTTTCAAGGAATAGATAAATATGCTTTTTATTTTGCCGTTTAAGCCAGATGGCAATGGAAGTTCTACCACCAGCCCTAGCAGAATAAGTATGTTCTGCAAATGCACTAACAGTGGCCGGAGTTTCCTTCTGACAAGTAAAACGGTCTTGCGCAGCCATTCAGTGGCTTCAAGAGGCAATTAAGAGTTCTTGAAAACTGACAACAATTAAGATTCTAGTAAAGCACTAATGGACAGAGAAGATTATTGATATTAAAAAGGAGGTACTAGGGTGTTGATTGCCAGTCAGTGACTTAAACTTGTGCCTCGTTGTTTCTCATCTAGTATGGAAAGCCTGCACCTGTAAAAGAAGGAAGTGTATTAGATATGGCAGCAATACTAAAAGACCTCAATCAAGTCAAGTTAAAAGCTATTGAAAGGTAATTGATGAAAACTCTGAAAACTTCAGTTTTCTCCTAAACTTTTCCAGATTTGCTCAAAATAGATTTCTTCATCTGAGAATATTTAGTTTGAACTCATATAAACCCAAATGAAAGACTGAAATTTTTACTTTGTTTATAAATTAGGTCCCCAGGTGGAACACCAATTCGAAGAGCGCCACGTAAAACCAAGGCTTCTGATCCAGCTTCAATCATTGCTGATGCTTTAAAAAGCAAGTTTGCAAAATCAAGGAAAATAACCGCATCCCCTGGTAGGTTTTATGACACAAAAACGTTGTTAAAACCTCATGTTGAAGAAAAAAATATTTTCCTCACTTGCTCAAGTGAACACCAAAGAAGTTTTCTTTGAAGAGTTTCTTGACAAGTTGCTCATGTGCTAGATACACAAAGTTGCTGAATTATTCTTCTGTGTTGTTGGTTACATAGACAAAGAAAATCTCCAAAGTCCAGAAAGCTCCTTTGGCTGCACACCTAGTCCCCAGTCATGTTCAAGAAAGCCACTGGTTCAAAAGGTATATTGAATTACATTACCAGTATGTGTAATTTGCTGAGTCTGTGGAAAATTGTGTAAGATGAGAAAATAGCAGTCAATTATAAAAAGTTTCTAGAAAGCAGTGGTTTCTGTTTAGGTAAAACAAAGGCAGTCACCATGTCCCATTGCGTTGAGAATATAAAGTGACCATTGCCTGTCAGTGAAAACAACATGGAACAAAGTTGATCCATCATTAAGAAAACCATGGACTTGGTCAAGCAACTTAATTATCTTAATGTTCTAAAGCAAAAATACTGAAATACAAATCAGCTATGTAAAATAATGCAGCAGCAATGCATGAGAACAGCATTATGGCCTAGCTGTCTTTTTTCCTGTGATTGTCAAGTCTGAAAATCAGGCTATGTGAATTTTATTGACCAAATCAATTAGGCAAAATTGATAAAGAAAGGCTAAGCACTGCAGTTTTTCTCGAATTTTCCACATTTTCGGCATCAATTAAAAAAATACGAAATTGTTCAGGAAATTCACCAACCACAATAACTTCACTGATTACTTCATACTGATATTTAAATAATGTGAACTCAGTGAAGCCTCAGAAATCATTGAAGTCATTGATGTAAGTGAAATTTCGTCAACTATAGTGATTTTTCATTTCGTAGGAAACCTCCTTCCATTAAAATAAGAGAAAATCAAGTATTCCTTAAGAATCACAAACAAAAATATAAAGTTCTTTTTTGAAACAAAACCAATTTTGAGACTGAACGTGGCTAAATGCGACCAACACGTTAAAGCCTATACATGCAGCCTTTACTTTTTTCGAAAATGTGGGCCTTTTTTAATTTTAAAAAAGACCAAAAATGGCGAAGAAGTAAAGGCTATATAGTGTGCCTTATTTGAGATTTGAAAACCTTTTTTGAAGTTTGAAAAACAGGGCAAAAATGGCCAAAAGGTAAACGCTGTAGGCTTCATTTTTCTTTTTTCGTTTTCAGCTAATCACGTTTACTGCTTCGCTTAGCCTATAGCATTGCGAAGACAAATCACATGTCTGAGTTCAGCCAATCACACTCTAAAACAAAATGTGCGTGGCGTGGCAAAATTTTGAAATATTCAAATTCGGGGCAATGTCGTGTTTTGAAGAAGAACATAAGAAAAAATTATTCGAAAAATATCGCAATTTTCCTTTGAAATATGCTTCAGGAGCACAGGTAAATATTAACATTTATTTATAATGACTTCTAGCTGGTTTATATTCGAAAATAATGATGTTGTACGCGATATTTGTGCGTTTAAAATGTATTTGAAGAGGACATTAAGTATCACAGCCGACTTGATTCGTCAAAATGGCTTCTCAATTTTCGCATTATTTCCTTAGTATTTCTAACATATTTTGTTGTTATATCTTTACGAAATACTTTCTCATTTTCACACTCAACGAATACTTCTTTTGCCTTTAGTTTTGAACAAGATAATTGGGCCAGATATCTTCCCTGAAATCCTCGAACGAGACATGCAAATTTTCGTCGCGAAGGTAGGCGGCCATGTGGTTTCGTTTCTTCTCGCTTCTTCGGTCGTTAACTTATTCTGAATGCTTTCCAAATTGCTTCTAAGTTGGTTCCAATAGAAGTTAACAAAATTTAGTACTTTTGAGCGAAAACGACTTGGTTCTTGCCTCCTTGGGCTTCTAAACAGTCTGGGATGACTGCCCAATTGTTCGGTTGTTTAAAACTTAAATAGCTCTTTTAAATTCTTCATATTTGTATTATATTTTGTTGTTTTAACGTCAAGAAAGACATGTTTACGTGTACATTTAACTAATAGTTTAATTTTTGTTTAGTTATGGGCGAAAAATTTGTTGTGAAGTGCCGTTGAAACGAATTACATATTCTGCGTGCGAAGTAAGTGGTAATATGTTTGCCTATTTTTATCGTATATTTTTCGTCGTTTGAAGCTTTATAAACTACTTTAAAGTGCTTTTCAAGTGCTTTGAGTTTGTTTGAGTAATGTTTTTTCAAAATTTGGGTTGTTTGAAACAGAAAACGACCGCGGAGTTTAAGCTGTTTACAAGTCTAATTGATTTGCTGTTTTAGGCTTTCATATATGTCTTAGTTTCGTAATATTTCTACTATATTTCATGAGAAGCATTTCTTCACCTGTCTCATTCAACTAATGCTTGTTTTATCTTTAATTTTTAGACAAAAAGAGTCACTGGACACTTCACTCCAGTTAAACATGCGTGTTTCACGTGGGCAGGAGTACGAGACCATGCAACGATCATGCAAGGTATCAGTCAGTGATTTTTTGAAGCTGTTTTCGTTATTTAAAGCACTAAAACGAGTTTAAAAGCATTTTTATGAGCAATAAAACACAATAAGACAAGGACAGTCCAAATGTAGGGGGGTGCTGAAACGGCAGCAGGTTGATTGTGGGGGTGGAAACAGCTTCCAGAATTCCAGAAATATAGTTCTGGGGCCGGTTGTATAAAAACGTAGTTAAAGTTATA
>JAOBYK010518565.1:0-12771 GCA_025434845.1 Phenganax subtilis
AATTTTATATTTACGTTTATTTGTAAATATAAGAGTAATTTCTTCGGATTTTACAATGATAACAATGGGCCACCATACTAGGCGGAGTGAACGCCTGAGTAGGCATCTTGTTACAATTACGATGGGCTAGTCGCTCGATTTCCAAGGCAATAAGCAGCTTTGAAACAACGTTGCAAAGCTTTTCATTAAGTATGCATGTTCAGCAGCGTCTGCCCTTTGAAACTTTGCACTGTCGTTGGATCCCTAGTTTGACTTAACGCTCAATAATTGGACATTTATTTCTCAATTATTATTGAGAAATAAATGTCCAATTATTGAGCGTTTTGCCATTTTACAATTGGACTTGCCATGACTTTTGCCATTTTACGAATTGTCTGCTTTGCCATTTTACGAATGGACTTGTGCAATGTTGTTTATATTTTATCACATTGCTGAGATAATCCTGTGTCAATATCACAGTTTTTCACAAAATTTTAAACCTAGGTACTCTAGGATAAAAATTAAGTAATTATGATGCCTATGCGTGGCGTAATGAGTGAATATTTTCAGCTTTTACTTGCAACAGTTGTATAAAATTCATTCCATTTTGACTGGAGTAGATGGTAAAAGGCCGATTCTGCCCCATCAAATTTTTCACCCAATTTCCAAATCTCATTTAATTTACCTCTTATTTCGCCTATAAACTTAAACGCCTACCCTACTCAATTTAGGTTTTACCTCTTTATTCCGCCTATAAACTTAAACGCCTACCATACTCAATTTAGGTTTTACCTCTTTATTCTAAGCGCCCACCCAGTCCAAATTCTAGTTAATTTTTCTGGATCTAAAATCACCTTTTCAAACAAATAATTAACAATTAAAAACTGACTTGAAACTGTCTTTTTAGACCAATGATTAATGATCAAAAATTTATTTTATTTTTTTAAAAACAAGACAAAAATGAATTCTGGTCAAAAAAGTCAAAAAAAGTTAATTTCTAAAACAAAGATTTCAGACAAAAAAATAACGATCAAAATTGATTTCTTAAATTAAAAACACACACAAAATGAAGTAAGCTCAACAGAAAAGTCAAATATTATTAAATAAATGAGGAAATCTTGGTCCTACATTAACTGTTTAATTTAGGACCATGACTTCCCAAAACAAAAACAACAACAAATTAAAGATAGAAGAATTATTAAACTGTAAAAATAAACATAAAGAAGAAAAATTAGTATTAGATATGAGTAAAATTATGAATCAATGGAACAAATATTCCAGAAATGAAAGAGCATTCATTTTAAGTCTTATTAAATTTTCACCAAGGATAGGAGAGTTAACATCTGAAAATAAGCCATTAATTGATCAATTTTTGACAGTAAAAGAGATACACAAGAAACATAACATAATATTAAACATTAAGAAAATTGAAGAGAATTGGTTTAGGTTTTCACAAAATGATGGAAGATATATCATGACTCTCTTAAGATTCTCACTAACTACTAACAACTATGAAAAGAAATCTAAGAAGAAAAAAAAAGAAAAGAAGATAAAAGAAAAGAAGGATCCTTATGAGAAGCTAGACAATGATCAGCGTGCTCTTATCATTTAGTAAAGAAGAAGGATTTAAAATATATTATATTAATTATAATTTAATGAAGGAAACAAACGAGAATGATGATGACGCGGACTTATGTTTTGATCCAAAATTATTTAACATGAAGTATGCTACATATTGGTGCTATAATTGTTTAAGTAAAAATCTTTTATATAAAAAAAGAAAAAAAAATTTGCTTAGAATGTTTTTGTTCATCACCAGATATAAGCTATTCTTATAGTTATAAAGATGATGATAGAGTTGTATAAGAACAAAAAAGGAAACTAATTATTATGATGTATTTTTGAAAACACTATGGATATGTGCATTTAAGAGTCCTATTAACACAGATGGAATTAAGAATTTTGATAAATATAAGAAAGACAACAATTTTTGAAGCAAGACAATATCAGAGATATTTCAAGATCCAAAAATAGAGAAAACAATTAGTATGTTACATTTTATTCAAAGTAGGTTAATACAAATGGGTAAAAAGATTAATTATCATAATGAAAGACTTAAAAGTGACTTTAGAAAACTAGAAAAAGAGTATAAAAAACAATAAACCAAAAATAAATATTTTGGATATAATTATACTGCTTATTTGTTGATAAACAAATATGTTGATAGGTTACCAATAAGTATGTTTAAGACTTTGAAATTTCCCGCAAATGAGTTTATTGATCTAGTTTTAAATTAAGATAGTACTATAACAAAAGAATGGAAGAAAAACGCTGATGTAAAATATCAAAGATTACGTAGAAAAACAAATAGACTTATTGGAAGAATTAGAGCAAACGGTTACTCTTATGACGCCACTGTAATGAACTACATCACTAAGAGAAACTCTGATAAAAAACAACAAGATATAGAATATAACAAAGAAATAAAAAGAATTAATAATGATAAGCTTTTTAGAAACCTTGAACTAGAGAAACAAGTCATTAGAAAAAACATAATAAACTTACTTGCTTTTAATACGAATAGTAGTTCAAGATCATTAGCAGAGTTGTTTTATAAAGACATGACAGGAGAAATTCCACAAGCTAAACTTTGTGATAGACCTTTTGATGAGTCTGACTCAATATTTGAAAGAACTAATATAAAAACAGAAAGATAAACTTCTATTAAATAAATGGACTCACAAAACATAAGAGAAGAACTATTAAAACTTCCAGACGCAAAAGAAATCAAACAATCTGTAACTTACATTAAAAAGACATCTGACAAAGCACTTGAAAAAATATACAAAGACTATCAAAGAGCACAACTGAATGAAACGAATGAAATGTTAACAGACACAATCATAGGTAAGTTTTCAGACCTTGCAAAACACTTAGACCTGACTGACAACTCCACCAAACTAGGAAAAGAACTCTCGGAAAATAAACCATTTCGAACACGTTACTCCATGGGTTCCTTTAGTTGGAGTTTTATCAGGAGGACTCATAGTAGGTAAACATGTGTTTAATTAGAAAATAAGTAATAAAGAAGAACAGAAAAGTGAAAATTCTATAAATAAAGGAGAATGCCAACCAACAGAATCACAAACAAAAAAGGAAGAGACTTAGGAATATTTGAAAAAATATCAACTAAATCAAAAGAAACTAATTCCTTAAAAATAAAAACAGAAAAAGATCCGTTTAATATGATCACTGTTGGATCTACTTGTTGTGGAAAAACTTATTTTCTTCTTAACCTAATAGAAGAAGAGTACTTGGGATACTTTGACTACATATTTCTTATTTGTCCAACTTATATATGGAATAATACTTATCAAGATTGGAAATATAAAGATGATGATAACTTCATAGTTATAGATTGTAAACAAGAACATGTGGAGTCGTTTTTTAATTAAGTAGTAGATTTCTCAAAAAGGAACAAAATCTTTGATTATCCTAGATGATTGTGCTTCTGGAAAATTTGTGAACGATAGAACTTCGGAGCTTGTAAAATTAGGATTTTCAGCTAGACATTATGGTCTTAGTACAATTGTTATTACTCAACAACTTACTTCAATGACTAAACCTTATAGAGAAAACATTTCAAGACTTGTTTCATTTTATAATACAAATAAGAAAGATATGCAAACACTATTTGACAACTATCTATGTTACAACTCTAATAAAGAGAAAGATGAGATCATTGCAAAGTTAAAAAGTAGTAGGTTTTTAAAGTTAGACATAAACCTAAGACATCCATATAATTACTCGGTTGACTAAGACCTAGTGGAAGTAATAATATTATCAATAACTTTAAGATCACTTAGTAATTTGATTTCATCTGATTCTGAAAACGCACCAGTTCTCAAAATCGTGATGTTCTCATTACAAATCATTTGATAATTTGAGCTTGAGAATCTAAGTTGCTCTACTTTATTCTCTAGTTTACTTTGACTTAAAAAAGCTGTAATAGTAGTTCCTACACCTGCTATGATTAGAGTAAGAGGATTAATAATACTAATTCCTGCTCCAACAGCTGTTAAAACTAGTCCAATAGATTGTAATGTGATTTTAGTTCTTTTGAGTTTCTTATATTTCTTATGTTCTTTTGGATACTTTTCAAAATAGTTATCATAAATTTTAAGTAGTTTTTCTTGTGGGTCCACATTAAGTTTATTTGATATATGATTAAATCCTCTCATATATTTAATACTAAGATAGTTTTCAGTAGTGTACACCTTCAATGACTTTGTTTTTAAAGTTAACCAGAGCGTCACTTATAACAAATATCTTACATAATACATTGGCTGTTGTAGCTTTCTTTTTAATCTCTAATAAAACTCTATTTTGAGTATTCACTAGTTTTTTACCTGATCCAACTACTATTTTATCTTCTATAGTTTAAGGTCAATTACCAATGAAAATTTATCTTTAAATAATTTACTATATAACATTTCAGAAGTACTCGAGTCTTTATTGAAGAGTCTTTTTGACTCTGTGTATACGTCTTCTTTTTTAATTCCTTGACTATAAATGCAATTAGGTACTCCTTCAATGTTGACTTTAACAGATTCAATATTAGGATACACATATTCTTCACTATCAGCGATAGTTTTATTTCTAAATAACATCACAATCGCTGACATACTTTTTCTTGGAAGATTAACAGTTTCATTCACCAAAGTAGGAGATTTGTCCCATTCAACAGTTTTCATCAGAGTAGCATGTTCAAAACTTAAACTTCTTCCAGAATCATAACTACTCAAAGCTTGACTTGCCAAAGTTTCATTTTCAATCATTTCATATTCTAATTCGATATTCTCCAAAGTATATCCTTCCACACTTTCTTCTGATTGAGCTTTCATAATACTTGAAGCAGCAGGAAGAGTAATCTTAAATTGAAAATTATGACCCATCGAGTAAGGAGCAAGTAGTCCATGATCTTCAATGATTTTATCTAATTTAATCTTTTGTTTTGCTCCATGAACAGTGCGCATCAAAGCATCTGATACTTTTTGAGTATGTCCAGTCTTTGCTCCATCATCTGAACCAGAAATTATCTTTCTAGTGTTTTCATTAGCAATTCCAAATTCTATTCTTTCAAATCTAACTCTTTCAGCTAGCCACAAGTCTTTGCAGACTTCAAGCTCACTATGACCATTATTATCATAGACATTTTCACCTCCTACACTTACAGTAGGTTTTTCTACTAGTAGTTTTCCAAGATTATTTAGAAGCCAAGACTTGGTATTTTGTTTTTAAAATCAAACTTTAAGTTTAGACTACCAGGAACTAAACAAACATCAAACCTTTGTTTTGGAATATCAACGTAAATCTCTTCTCCAGGATTTGCTTTGTTTGGATTAAAAGTAATAGTATGTTTTGTTCTAATTCCTTTGATATCACTCATTTTAAGTTTTCTAAAACCAGGTATAAGTTCTTCCATTTATTTAATAATATTTATCTTTTCTGTTTTCGTTTGTTCTTGTAAACATCCCAGACAAACCAAGTTAATGCTAATGCTAAGACCCACAGGTTGTTAGCTAAGAAACTTATTCCTTTTGCTCCCCATTTCAAAGCTGTACCGACCAAATTTAATATTGTACTTCCGATTGGACCTAACTCTTTTGCTATTTTTGCCAAGGCCTTTGCAAAAGCTCTAGTAGCTTGAGCTCCTTTTTGAATCACGGTTCTTCCACCAATGATAATTGATGTGATTATTCCTCCTATTGCAATAGCAACTCCGCTTAAAGCAACCATATTTTCCCTTGCCCATTTTTTGAACCTTTCAAGACGTTCAAGATCCAAGATTTGATTATTTCTAGTTTCTTCATTACTTCTTTGACTTATTGTTCTATTTAAAGCTTCTCTTAGACCAACAACTCGCTCTTCAAGTTCAATAAATTCTTCAGGATTGTCTGTAGCATCTCGTTTATCTACAGTTTCATTAAGTTTTTCTTGAAAATGATTGGCTTGTCTTTGAAGAGCACCATCATCACCAAGACGACCAGCAGTGTTTTCACTAGGTTTTAAGACGCCTCGAAGTTTTCTGTTTTCTTGTGGAGTTAAACCACTAATACTAGTCACATCAGCGGTTGTATCTACAAACTCGCTAGAGTCGTGGAATTCATCTTCTTTTTCTTCTTCATAAAGTATCTTGTCTATTTCACGTTTAAACTGTTCTACAGCTTCTTGAGCACATTTTGAATTATTATAAGTAAGTTTACCCTTTTATCTTTTTAACAGAATTTGAGGTTTTCCTCTTTCATTGTTTTCAAGTAAAGGTTTATAGGTTATATGATTTTTAGAGGAGACTCCTAAGTAAATTCTAAATTGAATTTCTTTAGGACTGTATCCTAATCTGAAATCAGGATTCGTTTGTCTTATAAAATTTTCAACTACTATAGGAGCTTCATTTTTTGGGTTCCTAATGTTTTCTAAAGTTGTATCCAAATCTTCAAAATTAGGATTAACAAATGAGGATTCTCCCGTATTAGCGGTATCAGGTTCGTTGTCAATAACAGAGTCTTCAAAATATTTATTTGTGTTTTCCTGTAATAGAGGTCTATTTTCCAAGTCTAAATCTTTAAGTTCAACTTTTTCCATTTATTTATTAAGAGGTAAGATATCTGTTTTCTTAATCCAAGAATTATGTCTATTGTCACATCCCAACCACTTTACAAGAACTTTATCTCCTCGAGTCTTGAGTATTTTCTGAACGTTAAAAACGTTGTCTCTTTTATCTACAGGACTTAGTTCTTATTCATAGAATTTTCCAAGAATAGATTCACCATCGGTGTCTTTAATCTCATAAGTATTTGGATCTCCTCGACAGATCTTACTAATCTTGAAAACTTTTTCTGTGAAATTAGCTTCATAGCCTTTCTCAAAATAGTCTTATACCTACTTACTCTGACTTGTTCTCCTATTTTAAACTTGGGTAATGGATACTCTCCTGTCCAAGATCCATACAAAGTATTCCAAACTTGATGTTCATTAGACTTGTCTACGTCAGCAGGTTTCATAAGAATAGTACTATGTTTTTTGTGGTTGTAGTTATAAGTAAGATCATCTAAAATGTCTGTCCATTCATAAGTTCCTTTAGAGTAAAAGTATTTCCACATCATAGACTTTAGAGTATGATTAAATCTCTCCACGATTGCAGCTTTTCTTTCAGAAAAAGTAGAGAAATATTCTATATTATGTCTTGTAAGAAGACTTGTTACTCCAACGTTGTAAAACTCTTTTCCTTCATCAAATTGAACAGCTTTAGGGTATTTTCCAAATCTCGACTTAAACTCAGAAAGTAAGACCTCCATAGACTTTGTCATACTTTTCATACCTTTGCGATACACAGGAACCGTAAAAGCAAACCTAGATAACACTTCAACACAAGTAAGAATCCATCGAAAATCATCATTTGAACTACTAAGTTTCTTCATGTCAACTAGGTCCATTTGTACTTGATCAGCTAAATTGTTAACATAAGTCTTTAAGAACTTACGAGGTTTAACAACACGTTTGTATCTAGTGAAGGTGTCTTGTTTTTTCAACCATTCTTTAATGTCTTTTCTTGAAACATTTAGACCTTCTTCAAGAGCTTGTTAATATAGTTTCTCAGCAGACATATACCCAGTTTTTGGATTATAATACAAGTTTCTTAACTTTTGTTCATTAGCAAAACTATCCATTTATTTAAAAGAACTTTAGTTTTTAGTTTTATTGGATGTATAACTCCAACAAGACAGCTCCAACTTGGATGTCTCCTCCTAGATTTGTTGAGACATCAAAAGTAAACTTTTCCCAAATTCCATTATAAAGTGTAATTTCACTTTCAATTTCTTTATAATGAGTTACAGATCCCTTAAGATTTGACTCGTCACGATAGGTAAAGTTAGAGACGAGGAGCTTCTTTCTCCTTCTGAGTTGAAATTCATTGACTTATTTACAGCATCACAACAAATACTAACATAACGAAGACCAAGATTTATGTCACATTCAGCTTCGCTTTCTGTCCATGTATTTTTAGTTATTTTTTTATCTTTTGAAAATCCTAATAATAGACCAAATGTTTTTAGATTTAAATTCTCTTCTTTACAATAAATTTTACATTTGTTCGTATAAGGAAGTTCTTCTAATTCAATTTTATACTTAAGTAGTTCTTTTTTAATGTCATTAAAAGTTAAATAGCCAACCGGAAGTAAAAGTGCAACAGAGTCTTTGGAAATGAACTTATTCCTTCTAGAAATAATGTTTCTAGTGTTCCAATAAATAGAAGCTGATTTGAGAAACAATTTAGAGTCTGAAGTTGTTGTAATTCTTTTGTCTATATGAGATTCTTTACGGTTGTTGTCAATAAATACAGTAAGCTTGTTCATTTATTTTAACAAGTCTTATTATTCTGTCACAGGATACTAAGGTCTCTACAAATGAATAAATCACAATGAACTTGAGAGATATTATAAAGTTGTGTCTGGTGAAAATTATGAAAAAGCTATGATTATTCACAACACTCAAGTTGAAAGACTTAAAAGTGACTTTAGAAAAAAGTACCCCAATTCTAATCCAGATAAGTTGGAATTTAATGTCATTGTGGATCCAAATACTTTGAAAGTTGACACTTCTATAGACTATGACGTCACAAGCGATTATGGAACAGACATTACTTCAAAAACTTTTAAAGACAAGTATTCTTATGCTTTGTTTTGGACACCTTGAATCTGGAACCCTAGAGGAACAATCACTCGATTGAAAATTGAAGAAAATAAAGTCGACTTTGAATCATTTGAAATTTATGTGAATGAGAATGACTACTTTAGTTGTCAACTTGAACCACTTGACATCAAGTGGAAAAACTCTAATAATGAAAAAGACATTACTAAATCAAAATTCAACTACTTAGAAGATCCTTATTTTACAAGTTTAGTACCTGCTTATGTACTATCTTACAAATCAGGAACGAGTATAGAACACATCAACAGATTAGGTCAACCTAAAGTGATTTCAAGTATCGCAAGGTATTACTTTTATTATCATATGAAAAGGTTCTTGAGACAACCTTCCAAACTAAGTACTTTTGTTAACAAAGACGACTTGAAGCTTATACAGAAAAATATTCCAACAAAGAAAGTCTGGAAGTACAAGTTAAAACACACTAGAGAAGCAATGAGCTATTTTTTAGAAAAACATCCAGGAGTAAGAAAGGTACACTATGTTTTTCCTAAGCACAACAGGTCTATGGGAATTCTTGGAATTGGATATGAGTATGTTGACAGCGTAGTTCCTAAAAATGAATCAGATGATTTCATGTCATTCATAAAGTGAAGTTCTGATGGTCTCACGGAGATTGGTCAAAAACTCTTACAACAAGCCATGGAGAGTTATGTCTATTGTGTACTTGGTTCACAAGCAAAAACAAGATGGTCAATTGTGAACAAAGATGCAAAAAGTTCTCAGACTCAAGACGTCTTCCGCAGACTTGTACAAGACACTGTTGTGCAAGATGATCCTACTGTCTTGATCTCTGATACGAGAAAAGCAATAGAGGATACAAATGTTGTGTTAAATATGGTAGTAAGTCCGGGAATTATTCTAATTCCTTCTGACTTGATTATACTAGATACACCAATAGAAGGATTTAATAATACTTTAAATACTGCTACAACAAATATGAAATGTGGTAAGAATGAAAACGTCAACTTTGAGCAAATTTCAAGCAAAAAAATTAAGCTTAAAAATACCTATAAAACTCCTACAACGAATTTTAAGCAAATTTCAAGTAACGTTAAGACACCTACAAATGACCTTGAAAAATCTTCAAAAGTACCTACAACTAAAAAAAAACAACCTTAAAAACTACTTAAAAACTCCTATAACAAATTTTAAGCAAATTTCAAGTAAAAAAAGTGAACTACTCAAAAAATGATCACTTTGTTACAGCTGGAATTTTGTTAATTTTTGGTCTACTTTTCACAGGGCTTGTACGCAGAAAAACTTAATTTTATTAAAATAAATAACTTTAAATTATGGTTAGACACTAGAGCTCAAAGACAGTTCAGCTAAACATAAAGTTGTCAAAACATACTTGTATAATTTCTCTTATGAAAGCATACAAGGAAAAGCAGGTTGGACTATTCCAAAAACATTAAATAAAGGTTATCCCGCGACTTCAATTTATCTACCAGAAGTAAATGATACAACAAAAATAACTCTATTAAATCACACCTTTGACAATGATGCTGTTATAAATAACTTAACTATAATGTATGCAGTTTATACTTATATGAAAACCGGTGTAAAACAGCAAAAATCTATAGTAACATTTAATATTACCAAAAATAAAATAATTAATTTTGGAGGTTATCAAGCTGTTCCGTTAAATATTTCATGTTATCTCAAGGATTATGTGACAAACATAGACGACGTAGTTATGTTTTATGCACAAATTGTTAAAATATCAGGCGGTAATTATGGAAATGAGTCTAATTTAAATGTTGCCGTGGAAACGTATACAGAAAATTAAACTGTTACTAAATAAATGACTGAAACTCCTAAAGAAACTAAAACCAACGTTCCGGTTGTTGTTGCTCCAGATGTTCAATCTCCGATAATACCTACACAAATTAAAGTAAAAAATCCTAAAAAGGTCGCACAAGGCAAGAAATTAGCTGAAATCTCTCGTAAGGCAAAAGAAGAAATAAAGAGACATCTCGAAGAACTTAAAGGTAACCCAGGTTCAAACACGTTTTATAAAGTAGGTATTATTAGTATACTTGGAATTGGAATATTTTGTTACATGAAGTACCCACGAAAAAGACCACTAGAAAAAAACAGATGTTAAGTCCTGTCATAGAAGAACCTGAACCTGAGCAAGAGGTAGAGGTCACTAAAGTGAAGACTAAATTAGACACTTGACTGAGGCAAAGCCTCAGAACAGAAGGACAGAATTATAAACTATTATTAAATAAATGAGTGACAACAAGAAAGAATATATTAATCAAATTTACTCTGCAGCTGTGCTTACAGTGTCAGCTGTGACTGTTTCTATGTTGAGTAAAAAAGCTTTTGGAGAACCTCTAGGAACACCTCAAAGTATTAATGGAGCATTAAAACTAGGAGGTGCTGTTATGATTGGAAGTGTCATTGTAAAGTATCTTGAAGACAAGAAAATCATACCAGAAAAAATAGACACAAGCAAATAAATGACCTCAACAGTAGCAGCTGGTATCTTTAATGCATTTGCTTTTGCAGGAGCTGGATTCTTGTTTAGTAAGTTAAATCATCAGGGTTATGAAAAAGAAATGAAAAGACATAACTTGGCTTTAGAGAAACTTGCTTCTGAAAAAGAAAAATGGCTCGAAAAAGAGACTAAGAGAAAAGACAAACTAACAAGACCTAGACAAGAACTTAGTGATGCAAATCAAGACATCAATACTACAAATGAAGCTTTAAAACAGCTCCATGAGGAACTTCAGGAAACTAATTTAAACTTTACAAGACAACCTGTCTTAGATGACTTTTATAGACCTTCTAATGAGATGCAGAAATATCAACACATAGCTTCTGGTGTCTTGGGTCTTACTGGAGGTCTTTTATTTGGTAAACTGGTCTTTTAACAGAAAAAGTCTTTACTTATAAATAAATGAGTAACTTAACTTTAACCAAACTAAGACTTCTAGCAACAGAACGAGGAATTAAGTATCGTAGTAAGATGAGTAAGGCTAAAATTTGTGAAGCACTTGAAATTGAGCAAATACCTCTAGACGAAAACTATGTTACCTTTTGTAAAGAAGCCATGAAGACTCCTCGTCCTGTGAGATTGATTCATTTAGATTCTGGTTGGATCGAGTCTTTTCCAAGTACAAGTAAAGCTAGTAAGTTCTTTGGTGTAAACCCAGGAAGCATTAAACAAGCGTATGATAGAAATGTTAAATTATATATTCATAATGAACCTTATAAGATCGAATTTCATGACTCAGATAAACATAGACCAGAACTAAAAGATTCTATACCCAAACCTAGGTCTAGCAAGTAACTTGATACTTCTCGAGGACTCGAGCGAGACAAGTGGGCATTTAGTTTAGAGGCGGAATAAAGAGGTAAAGGTCGATCTTTTGGTTGAAAATTTGATGGGGGCCCTGATTTAGGGCCTCCTTGTTTATGAGTTTTTTCTACAATTTCAAGTCAATTTTTGATCGTTAATTACTTGTCTGAAAAGGTGATTTCAGATCCAGAAAAATTAACCAAAATTTGGACAGGGTGGGCGCTTAGAATAAAGAGGTAAAACCGAAATTAAGTGGGGTGGGCGCTTAGTTTAGAGGCGGAATAAACAGGTAAAGTCAGAATTGAGTGGGGTGGGTGTTTAGTTTAGAGGCGGAATAAAGAGGTAAAGTCAATGGGATTTAGATGTGCTAGAATCCGCCTTTTCACATCTACTGCTTTCTTCTGTTTTGTCTGATTAAATTTAATATTAACCCTTCGCATTCTTCAACACCCGCCATTTTGAATTTTACCGCCACAACGAAAAAGTGCTGATGTGGCACATTTCAAAATTATATTCGACAATATATTCGACCGGATTAATTCGACGTCTGAATCAAACGTCGAACTTAATAATTTGATTCGACCTAAATTAAAATTAGATTTGGCACATGAAAAGTTCGACGTTTGAATCGGGCCTCAAAAGTGCATACTGGCAAATTTCCGTTGATGAAAAAGACCGTCCTAAGACTGCTTTTGTCACTCAGCGCGGCT
>JAOBYK010518676.1:0-32567 GCA_025434845.1 Phenganax subtilis
TACACATTCCTTTTGGAAATCAGCATTTGCTGAAAAGGCTAATGTGTTTAAATAAAGTTGATCTATCTATCTATCTAGTTTGGTAGATCGCGCACGGAAAATTCCACGTGGTGGAAAACAGGCTTAAAATAGAAATCACATTTATAGTATTTCTCGTCTTACACGATAGATATAAGTCAGAAGACAAAAACATTCCCACACAATTTCTAAGTCTCTTAAATCCATTCTTATGCACCAAAACTATTTATACAGAGATACATAATTATTGTAAGCAGTTAAAAAATTTCAATTTCGGTCTTCAGAGAAAACATAAATATGAATTATATTTTGACCTTAACAACCGTTTAAGTTAAACGCACTTCGGCCCCATGATAATGTTTGAATGTGGGTTAAAAGAATGTACCTGGTATGGTTCATAAAACAAATCTTTCACTCCTTCACCGAGATCAGTGAGCAAACCATACGGATTTCCCAGGACATCCAAACCAAGAGCAATAGCGTGAAACTGTCGAAGAGCCTAGAGAAAAGAGGATAGCTTATGCTAACGTGAGATAAGAATACAGTAACGGCTGCTTTCCAGTTACGCGTTTTTGACACGCACGTACACGCACGTAAGAGTTCAAACTGTAATAAAACTTATCTTTCAAACAACCACGAGAAGAATTGCTTCGAATTTAGAATTCTTAATAATTACGTGCCTATTTGTTGATGTATTTTTTAAAATTATAAAGTTTTGAAAGGTTTAATCTTTTACGTGCGTAAGCGTGCGTGTTTAAAAACGCGAAACTGGAATTCAGCCTTAAGGCTGCATTCCAGTTACGCGTTTTTAAAACGCACGTATACGCACGTAAAACTTTAAATCCTTCAAAACTTTACAGTTTTAAAAAATAAGTCAATAAATCGGCACGTAATTATTCAAAATTCTAAATTCTAAACAATTCTTCTCGTGGTTGTTTGAAAGATACGTTTTATAACAGTTTGAACCTTTACGTGCGTGTACGTGCGTGTCAAAAACGCGTAACTGGAATGCAGCCTTTAAGGTAGTTGTAACAAGATTGTAGCAAGGTGACAGTAAGAGTAATATCTAAAGCCTGTTTTCCACTAGGCGGAAATTTCCGTGCGGAAAATAAATCTAACAAACTGATTGGCTAGTGATATATTTTGCCGCGAAAAAGTCTTAAGCGAACCAATCACGTCGCTAGATTTACTTTCCGCTGGGAAAATTCCGCCTAGTGGAAAACAGGCTTAACTAGTGGCAGTTCATGTTCTCTCATGACTATGTTATCAAGTACAATACAGTTGCTTCAAGTATCGATTACACATGATGCTTGAATAACTCGTTAGTCGAAACTAGTATACTTGTCAGGTAATCATGAAATAATCTATACTCTCGTAATTAAAGAGAACTCAGCCTAATTTGTAAAACTGTCCACGCAGCACTTACTTGCCAAGTGTAATGTTTTGTAGCACTTGAAACCAGCGACCTTTCAGTAGTGAAAAGACCAACTCTTTCAAAATACCCTAGCCTGAAAACAAACGAAGCAAACTTGCTAGTAAAAATAATCGACCAATATTAGCACAAACTTTGACGCTGGTTTGACAGTAACAACTAATGTGATTGTTAAAAAGTTTTCTGGATATTTAGTCTGTAAGTTGTCAAATTGAATGAGATCGAATCAATGCCATCAAATAAATCCAACAGCAATCGGCCAAATGTTGCAACTAAACTCGTCATATTAAGTGCCTCACTTGATTTCAACGTCGTTGACCTCTGTCAGTGGTGAACCAAGTGAATTGACAAGAACTTGGAACAGATCTGAATCTCCAAGCTTTTCAGAATGAGAAAGACTACTGCCGAGAGATAAACTTAGATTGACCTAAAAACAAAGAGTGAATGTTGTGTTTAGACAGCACAGTCGATTGTACATGCAGCTAAATGAGTCAATGGAAAAACTGAAGATGGATGTAGTCCATAGAATAGCACAGCAAGCATTAAAGACCAACAGTATATGGATGAAGACGCACAAATCATGTGCCGTGTGGGATTCATTCATTCATTTCATTGCTGTAAGCTAAAAGTGCAAATGCCAATCATGAACGTAAAAATGGAACAACAGGGAGTTCAGTTTCACATTTAAACGCACTACAGCAAACGGCAGAGCAGGTTTTTCGTGGTAGAGTGTTTTCGCCTCTCATCTCTTTCGATTTTCAACTTTACGGCAAACAGTTTTATTTTTTAGTTTCCTGTGCTAGCACAACTAGTTTGTCTTTCCCTCATTGTCCTTATGTCAGAAACTTTTTCCTCGCCTGTTATTTCACGTTCGTCGTAAAATGGAGACCTAAAACTCTCTAATATCTCTAGGGTAGTTTCATACCATGTTTTTCTGTGAGGATACAAGTATACCCATACGAAGTCGCAACTTTAGTGCACTATAGAGTGTCAAAACGTTGGAGCAAAAACTGCTGTAAGCTATATACTATACTTTGTAACTGGCAATGGGATGATGTGGACGGTATACCTTCAATGGAGACAAATGAAAATCTTCAAGAAACAGTCTCTGTGTATCCAAAGAACCCTGTATTTTTAAATACAAAATTCAACTTGCATAAATACGCTCAGCATTTTTCAATACAATCAACAACCTGATCACAGGCAAAGTATAAAACTCACGCTGTTGATTAAGGTATCTTGCAAAGGTAGCGATACATTTTCTAGATGCTGTCGAAATAAAATCTCCTGAAATGATAGAGATAAATGGTTTAAGTTTCTGGGGCCGGTTGTTCGTACGCTGTTTAGCTTAAACGGCGTATAACTTTGAAATATATTTATGCCTTCCTTGAACAACGAAATTGACAGGTTTTCAACTGAATACAACAATTATGTACTTACCCATAGTTTTATTAAATAAGATTTGATTTTAAAAGCTTAACAGAAGTGTGGGAGTGTTTTTGAATTCTGACTTATCCACCGTTTAAGCTAAACGGCGTACGAACAACCGGCCCCTGACCACAATATTGCACACAAACTAAGTGTGACAAAAATCCGTCAACATCAGCGGGGTAGATCACTGACCTATAAAAATTTATTAAAGATTTTTCGTTACCTCATCTTGTTCGTCAGTATAATCACCAAACAATAAATTGTAGATGGCACAAAGAAATTGCCTCTCCAGTTTAATGTTCATTTCTTGAATTAGAACCTTGAAATACCTGAAATTGATGCACAAGGACAGAATATGTGGATAAAACCTGCGTGTTTATGAAGTTACAAAAATTTTTTATCAGACTCATGAATACAACGACGCATTGTTGCAACAAACAAGGAAAGACACAAGTAAACAATCAAGCAAACAAACACGGAAACACATAAAAAAACAAGAAAATATTAAAATTGCGCCAGTTTACAGGCTATCAATGGCCTAGTCCACCAGCAAATTTTCTTCATCATCAAGTCTATGGTTGCAAAATGTAGGATGTCTACTCTAATGGCAAAATGTATCGTGGTAACTAGTCATGCTCTGCAAGTTTTCAGGCAAATATTTTGTATTGATCAAATCTAAAGGAAAACTTTATGCCCACCTATAAATACACGAAGGTTTATAAAGTATAACAATATCTAGCTTCGTTTCCACTCCAGTAAAAACAAAAAAGCCACGAACCTCAAATGGAGAAAATTGTGTTTAGTATCGTTGCGGTATAAGACAGACACTTTAAAAAATGGCTTGAATCCTGGAAATAAAACAAAAGTCAGTTATTTTACTGTACCAGCAGCATATGGGTGCCTCAAGTTTGTAAGAATGTTCGGTATATCTTTTACCGTATCTTTGAGTAATGAAATTCGGATGAGGTGATGGATATAGAGCACAGGGAAACATTGTTCCAAATATCTGATTGTCAACCTACATAACAAATGATTAAACAATTTTTTGAAACACGAATTTGAAATGAAGAGTTAACTCTTCCGACGTTTCGATTATGTTTGTGAGAATTCTTCCAATACCTCCTCAGAAATTTTTCGCTCAAAAGTTTTAAATTGTATTTATGCATCGCAGCGGACGCTGATACTACTATGCTTCATTAGAGACGTTCAGATTTGGCTCCCACTACCACTACCACTAGTTTTTGCTAACTAAGCTTGTACTTAATTGGTCAATCAATTAGAAAAGACGCATCTCACTGGTTAGTGTTGGCAAATGGTAGTCGTTTTGGTAATCGAAGTCAAATCTGAACCATTCTAAATTATTCAAACTCGTTATACAGAAAAAACAGAAAATTACCTTTAGCAAAAAATAGACCTGGACAAACTGAGCATTATAAATGACAAATAAAATGAAAAATGCTCAAATTTCTACCCTGTTCAGCAGATTGAGCACGATAAAGATTATTATTATACATTGCAGTAAAAACACAAGTTTTGATTGGCTAATAGCCAACTATTAATTATAGCAATCTCGCACCTGCAGATAACTGAGTTTTCTGCATGCAGATAATTCAATTATCTGTAGGTTGAGCCCGCGATTGGCAATACTGCGGATTGTTTCTATGCGAAAACAGATGAAAGTTCAAAACAAAAATAATAAAACATACATTACGCATCGTTTTTTTCTTGCAATGAAAAAGAAAACAATTACTGAATTCGGTTTTAGCTTGATAATTCTGCATATCACTAAAACCGAATCAGTTCAGTAATTGTTTACAATTTATGACGAAGGGCATATTAATAATTACAAGGAAGATTGAATGAAATCGATAGACTTACCTGAACCCGATGTATTGTAGCAGAAAAACTTTCATAATTCACAGATGATGAATAGTGAAGCCAAAGTCCAGGTTCACATTTTCTGTGTAATGTACCACGATAAGGTTTTATCAGAGTCATCTTGTCAAAATCAACCTGACATTTTATGCATTGATATTAGACAATGACATTGCATGTCCAGCAAAAAACATCAAAAACCTTGTGGAAACTACTTCAAATCAGTAAATGAGTTTAGCATATTGTTTCAGTGTACAGTGCGAGTATTGTACCGGTATGTAAAGTGTCTGCAATGTAAATAGTTTACTTTTATCAGGAAAAATCATTTGTAACTAACATGTCATAGTAACAAATCTAGAAAGAGTAAATCTATTCTCCTGCTTGGCTTATAAATGAGGATCTGACAAAAATATTGTAATAAAGAACGGGGTGACTAATCAAGTAAATAAGTTTGTTTTGTTTATCTTGCATTGGCACTCAACTTTCATCGCGTTTGACGGCGATATCACAGGTACTTTCTCGTGCACAGGGCTTCTTGATATAAACCCGACCGAGAAGCTCTGGGCACGAGAATAGTTCATGTTCAAGCAACTGAACAGTATACCTCAACGTCTTTTGCAAGTTTCTGCAAACGAATGTTGTTTCTCCAAGCTTCTTCTAAAAGAGAAGACGTCTCTACACTAAGAATTTTCCACTTCCCTGGCGACTTTTCCACCTCCCAAATAGACGTTGCGCTACAAAAAAGGAAAAAAAAACGTAAACTATCTGCGTAAACAAAATATCCTCCATTCTGCAAAAAAGGAGAATGGAGCACTTTTAATAAAATGCAGTAATCATGTTGAAAGAATAAGTCAATGTCTAGTACTGTGGAAAAAAACATGAGTGCGTAAAAGAATAAGAGAAAGACAAGTAAATTATCAAAATAAAAAAAGCCCAGCCTCAGCTACAGTGGATAATATTACGAATTCGACTAAGGTTCTTGTGCACTTTCGCCAAAAGAAATAAATAAGACTTTGTTCGATACGTCGACATATTTTGTTTTTCCCATCCTGTACACGACAAATCTATCTTTACCTCGTGAAAAATAAATACGTACAACATTTACAAAACGAGCAATGAAAAGATTCTGCACTATGCCAACATGCATTCGGGATATTAAGGAAAAACTGAAGCATGACATCCCGCACTGTAGTTTGGTGTTCTAATTAAATTTTTTGCAACAAGATGTGTGAGCAACAAAACACTAGATAGGAAAGAGCATTTGAACATACCTGGAAACACCCAAATAAACAATCTCTGCCTGCTGCTGGTTAACTACAGATAGTCTAACACCATCTAGTGATAAAAATATCTCAGTGCCAACAGGTTCACCTTCGCAATGCTGGAATAATAAAGTAGAGATATTTTCAAGAGAATGTTAAGTAAAAGCACAATCATGGCGTACGAGAGAACGGGAAAAGGCGCCCGGGTGGGGAACTGCTAGCTGTCTAGCTGCGTCATAATAACAAAGCCAACATTGACAATGATCGAAGCGAAATCACTGGCAGTTCTCATCCATTTTTGAAGGAAAACAAGTGACACTAATTTATAAACAATTCTAAACTGCGTAGGGCACGGTTGAAATGTTTGTCAACATGGTGGCAAAGGATATTAGCCCAAAACATCAAGAAATATTGGTCTCCTTCGCCAGACACAAGGGATTGAACTCCGCAAGTGCCGCAGCTAATCTGCAGGTCTGCGTACGAGCTATCCAAGTATCTGACAAACTTGCGTCATATACCTTGCGCATTTCCGCCGCGCATACTGGATCATCGGTAAAAATAATGACTCTTTGAAGTCCGTCAAGTGAAGACGTCCAATAAATCGTTTTCTCATCAGCATTTTCCGATTTTTGTTTGCGTTGTTTCACTTCAGAAGCCTTGGCAGGTTCAGACAGACTTCTGGAAACTCGTTTCCGTACAGAAGCAATGCTACTCCGAGCACTCGAACTTTTTCTGCGTTTCGAATGAAGTTTCACCATACCGGAACCATCCTATGAAGAAAGTGTGCTCAGATTAGTTCCGCTGTTCATTCAACATTGCTACACTATGAAGTTCTAACCGCAGTAAACTAGTTCGGTTCGTTATTCCAACCAACCAGAAACTGCAGCGAAGAAAACAAAGTCAGAATGCCAACCATGCCGCCTACCTTATTGACAAGCAATGGTTCTGGGCGTACATGATAACCTTCAGGTTGCCATAGCAACGTAAGATCGCCACCAGGTTCATCCCACAAGTAAACAATGGAGGTCAGCGGTGAAAGGACAGTCGTTGCACCCGCATTTCTGAAGGTTGAATGACATAAAGTTTATGCAAGCTTAAATTGCATGCAGATCCAATCAGGTTGTAACAATCACTCAGTGATACAATAGAACACAATGTTTATTAACACTTCTTAATGTAGGACTTTTCAGAGGATATGTGAGAAATATTTCCTTATAAACTGATGCAACGAACACTAGGCTCTGATCATTAAAGTGTCTGTAGACGTGACCACATTGCATCGGTATAAAATGTCGGTACTTCGCAAAATAAAAAGTATTTCCTGCAAGTTTAAGATAGTACTGCATACACTGAACTGCACTACAAAAAGCTGAACTGTCTTGAATATCACTCTTGTTTCCATGTGTTCCGACTTACTTCTGATGTAGACTAATTGAAATATCCTCACAAAGATTCTCCAACTTGGGTAAGTTGCGCGCAGAAGTGTGAGAAAACACTATTGTAGTTGAACTCTCAGTGACTTCAGTACTCATCTCCATCAATATGCCACGACCAACACGAAATATTGCAGGAAATAGAGAATTCATTCGAATCACTTTCGAAGTTAACATACTATCCGATACTTTCACGAGAAAAGCATTGGACTTTGTCATTGGCCAAAATGGAACACACTAAAAAAGTTGAATCTGTTATCAAGACTAGCAAGGCTTCCCCCTGTTCCCTACTTATTCTATCCACTAGGTTGAGACTTTTCAATTAATTAATGGGTGAAGTGAAGTTAAAGATTGACATCAGCTGATTCAGCTCACAATTTAAAGTCAACTATTTTATGAAAAAACTCTAATTCAATGAGCAATTCCAGCTTTCAAATAAATTTTGATATAAACAAGACGAAAAAAATCTATCATCACAGCTTAAAAGAACATCCTAAAATAGGTAAAACTGCAAAGTTTGGTTGCGAAATGCTGTAAGCGGCGGAAAATATACTAGCCCTGCGAAGTTTGCCAGTTATGTATTTTTTTACTGTGGGTGGACAAAATAACCACTTTGGAGCCGAAAATGATTGAAACTTTCGCACACTATACAAAAACATAGTCGAAAATATTCATAAATTCTTTATTTGAAAACTTCACAAGGCTATATTTTCGCATTTGCATTTCTGTATTTTGAAGTCTTGTATGTTTTTTCTGTATGTCTGTTTGTATCAAGAGCAACCTTGCAGATACTGAGTTCTTTTTATCCAGTCGAAATTTGTGGAAAACATTTTAAGTTTCTAAACAAGCATTTTGCTTTAATATTTCAATTTGGCGGAGAATTACGCTTGTAGACCTTCCCGTTTCTGTGACAAACGTAATAATTATACGTCTGCCACAGGCTAACCTTCTCGAAATTTACGTCACACCCACATGAAAATGAGGCTGTGCAGGCAAACTTAATAGCCTTAATACTCATGCCTATGTTACTTAACTGTTCAGCCCTGGGACACAATTAAGCGAAAAGTCTGGTAGTGCAGTCCTGTGACACAATTACACAACAGATTTTTGTATAACTAACTTTTCAATAGGAGTTGCTGATTTGCCGTGCCTCTGGTTAGGCCATCATGCGGTACGGGTAAAGCGTTATAATTTGAAACAAACCTGATTTGGGTTTATGATAAGCCAGACTTCGTTCTTCTGCTCCGTTTCACATATAGAGAGAACGTGCTGGCAAAAAATATGGAGATGCAAAAAAAAACTTTTCACTTATTCGCCAATTGTGATGTGAATAACATACCTCCGTCTTGTTGATGATGACAAACTTTGGCATGATTGTTATAATCTTTGTCAGTCTGTTACTTGATAACTCTATCGTAACAGCCAACTAGAAAACATAACTAACTTGTATTAATCTTTCATTTACACGTCAGAGTAGAGCGTCAAATAAGAGTGAGAAAAAATTTCATAACGTTTTACAAGCTAGTTATCCAGCTGCGCACGCGATGAAGGGAGAAACGAAATTATTGAGTAGTTGTTAACGTAGTATTTCATATACCGCACGCATTTACCTCAAATATTCTCGAAGATTTAATTTCTTCGCACGCCAATTCTCCAGCGTTCCCTACTGCATCCAAAGAAAAACCTTTCGACCAATCACAACCGTGAAGTTTTAGCATTATCTTGAAAAATAGATTTGACTTGAAAAATGTACAAACGCAGTATTTAGAGAGCAATAGGAAAACAATATTTTCAACAAACACGAGATATCTTTTAGAGCATAATGTATATGGTAGAGATGTAATCAACGAAAGTGCCAGGCATATTACAGCACATGCGGCATCGCAGAAACACCAATATAACACCAATGCCGTAATGCCTCAAACATAAGTTTCCTACGTGATGCCCAGTTTAAAAATAAAAGAAGCCTTGTACCTTTTTAGTTTTTGATTGTGATTCGTAAAGTAATGGTTCATTGTCAGAGGCAAGCTGCTTGTATGTATCGTCTGAGTTTTTCGTCGACTATAAAAAATAAAATAATGGGTTATTTTTCACGTTCATTAGTATTCTTTATAATGTTTCATCCTAATTAGCATTTTACATTGTTTCATCGTTCTTCATTCTTCTTCACATTGTTCTACGTTCAATCCGTCACAATTAAAACCAGAACAGTACTTTAAGCCAACAATGCGTCGTATTTGAAGTCATTCAAAACATCTCGAACTCGCGCTTTATCACATTTAAAACGCTCCTTCTCGTGTTTTAAAAACTACATAAATTATTCATCAGGGGAAAGACAAAGGATCATTGCCTTGTCGTAGAGTTTACATCGGATAAAGTATCAT
The DNA here is from genome assembly GCA_025434845.1 of Phenganax subtilis. NCBI lineage: Eukaryota > Metazoa > Cnidaria > Anthozoa > Malacalcyonacea > Clavulariidae > Phenganax > Phenganax subtilis. Next base: position 9,836 of record JAOBYK010518676.1, read on the forward strand.
GATCATCTTAACTTTAAATTTGATTTTCTCGCCTTATACAACGTCACTTTTCAGCATTACTTCACTATAGTGACCGCATGAGATCGATCATTTTTTCAACCATTTAAAACACTCGCAATTCGTGTTTCATATGTGATAAAACATACCTGCTCGTGTTTTAACTAGTATTTATAACTCAGAGATCGCGTGCACTGATACATTTTTGCAAAACGATACCAAGCAGTGTAGTAACTGTACTTTAGTTACCTTGTACACAATGCTTAAATTTGTCTTGTTCACAATCCAGTAGGAAGAGTAAAAATTAACAAGAACACAACCTTTTTCGACATACTCAAGCTTTATGAACTAGGAAAAAAGTTTGGACTAGTTATGAAAAGCCCTTGCCGAGATAAATAAAAAATAAAACATCATATCACATCATTTTCAAAATTCATAATACAATGCAGCTGTTACCATGACACGTGAACTAGAGTAAAATCTAATGAGGAATCAGAACAGCCTGCGAGAAAGCCGTGTGTGGCAAATAAGGATTGGCGTAGGTTAAGGTCAGTAATGGGCGAATGAATAAAAGATTCGCTCACATGTACCCATGCAGTATCTCTCTCACAGAACCAGAGGCATAATGAAATTTTTACAACTGTATCATTACCAGTCTATTATGTACAGTCTGGTTTGTTTCCATTTCAACCACAATATCTTGCTCGTCATCACCGCCGAGCTTAAACGAGCCATTCCAAGACGTTCCCATGTATTGTTTTACCTTAAATGTTATTAATATAGTTCATCTCACCTAAGATAGTTTTTATTAACTACGACTTCACCTAGTATAATAAGAATTAATATCACAAATGAAGATATCTTGGGTTGGTTGTGCGAAAGTGGTAAAGCGCTATCCATCGATCCAATAGTGAATTTTTCAAAGTTTAGAAAATTGGACAAAAAGTGCGGAAACTTCCATTTTAATCGACGATAAAAATATTAGAGACTAAGTCCATCGATATCAGTCGTGATTTTATGTTAATATAATCAATGGGAAATTCTACGAAAACTGCAACAACACCATTCTGTGGATTGGCCCGTCCACCTCTCGAACAACCGTTCTCAGATAGCCAAAATACACATGCACCAAAACCAGCGAATCCGTGCATATTTCAACGCAACTTTGGATTTTAGCGTTGTCATGTTACTTCAATTACATGGTATTGCCCTACAGAAGACGGTGGACAACTTTCAGCTGTCATAGGAAATATGTCAATTTTTTTCTTTATACATGCATAAAGCACGTAGACAAGTGAGAATAAATCGGCTTGCTTCCTGTTACGATAAATTTGACCATCATTCGCTGCCTTTTCAGGCTTACTGAAAACTATCTATTCAGTGTAACTCAACAGAATAGCAACATACAAAAATGCATTACATCAACACATTACCATGCAAAAATACATCAACACAAATATCACACCTTTGCCGAAAGCGTGGATGTCTCATTCGTTGTGACACAAGTTAGTTGATGACGTCTTCCAGGTTCAATAATCATTGCAGAGAAATCTGATTCCTGAAAGATTTACAAAATTAGAGATTGGACAAGTCTTGCCAAGGAATAAACTACGACGAGCTGTAGTTCACTAGCTATGGAGAGAGTCAAACTCGCAATCACACTTCACTATGACCATGCTTATGCCGTGTTAACGTAGTCCCAGCTACTACGCTGTGAGTTTGGTCAGTGCGTCGGTGGAATGATATATAACGTCAGGCTTGACTGAGACCCTGTAGCCACACGTAGTTTGATTATTTGCATCGTTGTAGCAGAATCGACATCCTAGTGCCAACCAACAGCTCTTTCGCTGAGAAAACCTGGGCACGAGGATATGGTATCGCCGAGCAATAATCCCATAAAGTATAACGTCATCACACCCATCAAATCAAAAGAGATAAAGACCTTAATTGTCCCGAGGTATAGCTCATGAGTGCATTAGAGTGAGCTAATGGTTGGAGAATGATTTACAAACTTTACCAAGAAAGTGATATCCACGTAAATATGCGTACGAGTAATTTTTTAAACACCAGCATGCTGTAGGACGCACTTAAGTGAGTGAATGTTGTACAAGTTTCCCTAGAGCAAGTGAAATCGACCCCAAAGTACCGGCATGCAAATACACAGCATGGAATTAGGAGCAGTTTACCTCGAGTTCCAATATCAAGGGGAATGGCAAGAAATTCCCAAAGCTGATGGTGGGATGAAACTGTAGAATGTGATGAGGAGCCATCTTTGAGGGAGATGTGTTCAGTAAATCTTTCTCACATAGAACCTGAAAGACAATCAAAACAAACTTTAATGCAGGAATGTAGTAAGTTAGAGTGGCGGTTAGATCTCATTACTTAGTATACGGTAATAGTCTTGCATTGACTGTGGTCAAAACATACAACTTCGCCGCCTCGTGACACACATTAGATCAACTTCACACTTTTGTTCGGGTTTGCTAACCTTGATGCAAAAAGGGTAATTTGGTCCAGTCTCCTTCGGTAAACACGTTAGAATACTCGTCTGATTCCGTTCTGAGAAATCTTTCCAGGAAACAGAAATTGTGCTCTTCTTGAACCTGAAGAAAATTTTCAACAACAAAGTTGTCACAAGTGTCATGCGGTGTTCATAAAAGTTTATGTTCAATCGAGGTATTGTTAGTAACAAAACTTCGTGCAAAAGACATACCCGTCAAGAGCTGGTCTAACAAAGAAGTTGCCCTTGTGAGCATTGAGCAATGGCAGGTTCACAACTTCTTTTGGTAGAGCAGTACAGATCTTTCTATCTTTCCTTCCCGTTTCACTAATACTACTCACAGTGCGCGCTGTGTGCACAGCTCCTGACTGAAGTAATTCAATGGCCACGTCCAAGTTGTTTTTCACTTGCAATGGGGCACGGATAGTCACTCGTTTTTGACCGTGTCTAATATCAATTTGAACCACGATATAGTAATACATGCCACGCTATGCAGGAAAATATGAAATACAGGGTGTCAAATATTGGAATACATTATATAATGCAGAGTTCCATCAGTAGAGGCGATGTTAAGTAGAGAGTAAAAAGCAGTTATCTGTATATAAAAATGTACCTAGTTTTTTGGATTATCTATAGACGTTTCTGTCAGAGTAGAACAAATAAATGTATCAACAGTCACAACAACAAAACAATTCATACTGTATATAAATAATCAATACATAAGTTAAGTACTTTTTTCGGATGGAGTTGGTAAAGAAAGCGACCAGCATGAGTTACAAGAACAAACGATAACTCGTCAAAACCATCAACCTGAAACAAAAAAATATTTGACATCAAATTAAAACAGGGCCCTATCTTTATTTGTTGATCATAATCCAAAAAAACAAGAGCGCGTAATTCTAGCGAAAATCCTCTCCGCAACATAAAATGGTCTTGCACTATTTCGAACGAAGTTTGCTGGAGAAGAGATAAGTTATGAAGAGCCTGTATGAAAATAGCCAAACAGAAATAATAGTGCTTCAAAGTACACTGACAGAAAGAAATGCAAGGAATATCCAACTCAAAACAAGAAGAAAAAACGCTGACTAACACTAGCATATTTGTTACATATTCGTACAAATGCATTGTATATTGTCAATGTACCATTCAGGTTAAAATATGATTTAAGAAGGGTGGGCAGAGATATGTCATCAATCTAGCTATAATAAAACGATCAACAGAGGCAAGCACCTTAATTGAAATATAGTCATCTGCTTTCTTATACTCGGGTCTTTCAAACAACACTTCTTTGTTCTCCTCAGGCGCACCAATCAACTGATCTGCAGTAGTAACTGGGTGACCACTTATTCCAGCAATGAGACCCATCGTGGCAAACGCACCAGATATAAAACTCGGCGCTAAATGAACATGCCTTGTGAGAGAATGTCTACGCTTTCGTATCAATTCCAAAAAGCTACAATATACAGAAAGTGATGCCCTTTTCGAACATATGTGCCGTTTAATATAACGTACAACAGCTCTGACAATTGCTCCAAAAGGTCTGATTTGCATAAAAAATTTAGGAACCGGATGTTCAAAGGCTGATTAGCGTTAATACTGGGTTAAGATTTATCCTACTCTTTTAGTATGCATAGTTCTGCGAGGCTGTTTGTATTGAAACTTTCCAAATCGAGATTTCTATTGTCCAGATAAAATTTTGTAGCAAAACTGCATGATCCACGTTTATAAACAAGCAGATGAAAACTTTGCTTTAAAATTTACGTTAAGCTAGGATTAAGCTTACCCGCTTTTGAACATCCGGCCCTAGACATAAAAATTTCGACACGTGAACTTTGTAGGCTAGCCACTCATAAGGGCTCAATCAAAGAAAAAACTAACTAGCAAAGAGAAGAAACATGTGTATCATATCTATAGTTGTGAAAATATGATTGAATAAATCGTATCAGAGTACATGTATTGACACCTGCCAAAAAGACAAAACACTGAGCACAATTTTAGTGCATTACGCTTGAAGGCAAACAGGAAAGCACGATGCAATAAACACTTACCCTCTTCTTCGCCGGTATCTTTACTTTTTTCTTCTTCTTTCTCGTCCTCTTGTAAATCTTCTTCAATGCTAAATAATATCTTCTCTTTTTTAAGACTTTCTTTCTTCTTTCGTTTCTTGGAGTCTGCATTACGCAAATCTGCACGAACAATTTTCTCATCTTGCTTTTCACTTTTTTTATTTTCCTTCATTTCGTTTGCTTGAACATCCTCCTCAGACTTCATCTCCGCGACAAATTGCGTGGTCTGCAGCTTCGATTTATTCGATTGTTTTTTTTCAGCATGAACTTCGTCATCAGACTTATTTTCTACAGCAAGCTGCGCGGTCGACTGTATTGTATTCGACTCATGTGCTTGGACTTGAACATCTTCCCTTGACTTTTCCCCTGGATCAAACTGAGCGACCGTCAAATTTTTATTCAAGGACTCTTTTTTCCTCTCAGCCAACTGTACTATACTACGCATGTCTTTAGCAGGCAAAGAAACACTACGAATGAAAGGCTTTCCTACTGAATTCTTACTTGTCTCTACACAATCCGCTTCATCTTCAGAGTGGTCATAATCTTCTTGCAAGTGTCCTTTACGGAGTTCACTGTCATCCTTACTTAATTTTGAAACAACATTTCTGCTCTTATCTAACTTATAAAGATCCGCTGGGTAACTTTTAGAGGTATTTCCATGATTTTCTTCAGGTATTTCTGTAAAATCCACACGATTTCTTTTCTTTATAGTTAGTAGCTCAGTGGATTCTTGTACTGTCTGAAGAGTTGAAAACACGAAAAATGATCACTTGGAAATGCAACAGTCAGAAAGAAATTATCTGCAATTTTAAGGTCCGTTTACACGGACGATTTTCGATGCAATTTTTCTCGTGTTGAACGATGTGAAGGAATAGATAACTGGCGAATATACTTGGCGCAACAATGTTGCTAATGCACTCCCAAGTCAACCTACTCGATCACATACGCTAAGAGGAGAAAAATCGCATCGAAAATCGCGCGTGTAAACGGGCCTGGTGCTTTATTGTACGATATCACCAATTCACCAGCGAACATGTATAGCGAACTCCCGTTTTCCACTATGCGAATTTGTCGAGGAAAAAAACAAATGTAGCAATAGGATTGGCTTGCGAAAAAATTTGCCGCTTAAAAAATCGAAAGCGAACCGATCACTTTGCCAGATTCATTTTCGCTCGAACGAATTCGCGTGGTGGAAAACGAACTAAAAGTTGATTATTCTGTTGGCTTTCCATTTATCTGCTGCTTTTAATCTTTCAAAGTAGATGAGCAAATAGTTCTTCATTAGAAAACATCTTCTCACCTCATGTCGATGACCTAACTCTACAGATGCGTGAACTCCAAGCTGCAAAATAAAAATACTTGGATAGGTAAAGCCTATTTACTAAGTGCCTAAATTTGTTTACTTGCACCAAGGTCTTATATAAAGTCCACACAAGGGCTGACTTTGAAATCTCTCCATACAAACTATTTTTGAACATTGTCTGAATGCATTGCTTTGGAAATTTTGAATGAAACCTGGGGCCGGTTGTTCGTACGCCGTTTAGCTTAAACGGTAGATAAGTCAGAATTCAAAAACACTCCCACACTTCGTCTAAAGCTTTTAAATCAAATCTTTTTAAATAAAACTATGGGTAAATACATAATTACTGTATTCAGTTAAAAAACTGTCAATTGTGTAGTTCAAGGAATACATATATACTATTTCTATTTTGAACTTATCCGCCATTTCAGCTAAACGGTGTACCAACAATCGGCCCCTGGTAAAACTTCACGAACTTTTCAAAGTTTCTAAGCATTGATATAGTCTGACCCCTGTACAATAGTCCAAGCCACTGACCATACACCTGGGGCCGGTTGTTCAAAGCTGGGTTTGCGCTAACCCTGGGTTAACGAAAAGTTTGAAGCAAATTTTTAACCGCTTATTTACTAACTGGATAAAATTTTTCTACAAAGTTAATCTGTCTAAAAAGAAGCCTTTATGTGCAAAGTTTTGAAACAAATGGCGATACAGAAATGCACAAACCAAGCATCTGGTTAAATTTTTAACCCAGGCTTAACGCTAACTCAGCTTTGAGCAACCAGCCCCTGATGACTAAAACTATCTATTGTGACTTACGTCATTAACGATAACAAAAGGGGACTCCAATAAGGTCGTTTCACTAGGAGCAGCTGATGTCACATCGGTGAAAATCTATAGCAAAAAATGATCCTTTGGTAACTTTAGCAATGGTACAAAGGCTATTTTATAGTTGCAGGCTACATTACTCTACTTTGAAAAAGTCCGTCATTTCGTTATCATGCATGAGACGACAAGCTAACAGTACGTCATATTACTAATGCATTCGTTAATCTAAGCATAACTAATACAGAAACAGTACGAAAACTTGGCCAATTTGAGATTTCAGCAATCAGCTTCGCAAGCATGGCATGCAGGTGAGTGTCGCGTGGATGCGTGGTTCTACACAGCAAAGCTGTGGTCGCCGGGGTACGAGGATGGTGAGATTTCATGTCTTGAAAAACTATGCCTTAGCAGTGAACAAATTTAACGGTATGGTTCAACTTCACGCAGCCCATGAATGACGGCTTCATTTCACCCAAAAAATCACCGCACAAAATCACAGAAAAAGATTTGGGCAAATTGTCCAACCATGTTTCCCATAACTATGATCTAAACGTATCGAAGTGGAACTTAAAAGTTAATTATTTGCAAATTTAAGCAACATCGTCGTTTCTTGAAACATTGTAAATATGTAGAAAGACTCACTTCAGAAATATCGGTAAGAACATCTACAGCAGCTCGTGTGACGGTCAACTGCATGATATCATCAGAACTCAGCACAATATATGTCGCTTGTGGGATGATGTCTGAAGCATCAGTTTTACTTTCAGACAAGATCGGTGAACGAGAAACTAAAGTATCCTCATCGACTGCTCGGTCTGGAATACCCGAGCTGAGAGCGCCGCCATCTTGGATTACGTGGTCAGACGAGGTAGCTTCAAAATGTTGAATTTGATGTCGCTGTCGGTTGCTTAAAGATTAGGAAAAAGGAAGTAAATTACTTTGTTGATAAAAACCAACCATGGAAAATGATAAAAAATACAATTAAGGTATTATTGTACCATATAATCAAAGCCCACTCGTTTGGTTTTTTTTGTCGGAAGGGCGGCAGGTGTTTTGCTTTAATTCCGCCATGGGTGCATAAAAAGTTGCTAATGTGTTAAAGGCAGTTTGCATAAATGTTCGCCCTCTCTTTAAAACAGCAAGTGACTTCTTTTACGTACCTGCTTTTTTCCATAATGGGAGATGACGCAAGACTCTTAAAATCCTCCTCATCAATCAATTTTTGTTCTTCACTTCCAGGCGTGAAGGATAAGATATGGCTATCAGCCTTAAATACCTATAGAAATGAGGATGCAAATTTGCAATACGTAAATACTTTCAAGAACCGAAGATTCAACACGTTTCGAGTAACAAAGATCGTATGCCAGTCGCTACGCGTAGAATAAGCTCTCAATCCTCAAGAACAAATTTATACTTAACATAAAACATAAAAAACTAAACCACCTAAACTTCGACAACTTACAACTGGTTACATATATGGTGTAACTACCACTCAAAGAGACTTTAGACCCACACAGAGGATGATTTTGCGGCGACTTTTTCCTCTAAGCGTAAAGGCCGACACACACAGGACGCGATTCGGCAACGCGATGCGATTTTTCAAATTTTGAAAGCGAATAAATCTATATATGAAAGAAAATTTCAAAAGACATGTAGACTAAATAACTAAAAGTATTATATCGTGTTTAAATATCTGGAGAATCTCAACTAGAATCAAAGTTACCAGACAATGAAAGTCGAAAAATCGCGTCGCGTTGCCGAATCACGTCCGGTGTATGTCGGCCTTAAGATTGACGAGCGAAAAATCGCAGCGAAAATCGCTCATGTGCATATGAGTGTTACCAAGCCTTAATAAAATAATTTCTTTCATTTATGTACTACATTTGGAAATCGGGCACGTACCTTCAGATCTAATTTCCACAGACGTCTCGTACTTAGTGTCTCTTCACTCTCCATGAGTGGCTCCCAGGCTGCAAACGTCTCATTATAATACCAAGCTTCCACAGATATATCAGCAGCCAGTTTTAACTGCATTAAAGAGAAACTAAAATTGGCACATTCAAAATTCTCAAAAGAGAAATGAAATGTGGTAGTCGTATATACGACAGCGGTCGACAGCTACAAAGAAAAAAAATTCATTGGCATGGAAAAAGTGCATGAGGAAGAAAGACTGTAGTGGTAGTCGAAGTCTCATCTTAAGCTCTTACGTTGACGTTCCACATGACGTTATACGATGCACGTTTACTGGCCTACAAGAACAGACTGGTCGTTCGCTATACAAACTCTAACAAAACAAGCATGGAATGCAACACACTTATAAAGTAAAGAAGGTTTACAAACCTCAGAGTTCCAATCTTTTATATGCGAGATAAGATTTGAATTGAGCAACAACAATGGTACACGATGCGCCATCACTTCATTATACAAAGTTAAACGAACTGACTTGATTTCCATGAAACACTATTGAAATTGAAAAATGGCTTTCGCATCAGTGCTGTGATTCGCTCTCATATCCAAAAATAATTCAAAATATACTTGATATTCGTTTATTTTGCATTTTATTGTTTTTTAGAGATTGAAACAAAAACATTTTACACTGCGTAAAACTTGATGTAAAGATTTAATCCATACCTTTTCAGTTACAGTTGTATTCAAATGAATCCTTGATGGTAGACGAATAGGAGCTGAAATAAAACCCATCAAGCTACAAGTAATGGCTCTTCATCTACAGGCAAAGTGATTGTTTATGCAGAGCATGTTATACGCACTAAAACATACTATATATGCAAGAAACAACGTAACCTTCTCCAATTTCTTTGCACTTTGACTGATTTGGGCAAATAAATACGCCTCTGAAAGAGCAGGTGTTGCTATATTTGCGAACGTTTTGGCATGTTCTTCCTTTCTCAAACTCCGCGACTACAGAGAACAAGATTATACGAACCTCGTTTCTGACGCCAGTCTTCTCTCACTATAGCTTGGGGTTTCCACAAGTCTTTATCTTCTGCAGGATTTATAGCAGGTTCGGATGTTTCCTCTTCACCAACCTAAAATCGGGGTAACCAAAAAAGTACTGTTTACATCATAATGAGCGCAAAACTGATCTTTTAAAATAATATTTTCCCAGAACACCTCAAGTGAAAGTCATAAAACACTTCACATTTGCAAAAACTGTATGGTATTTGTTATAAAATTGCTTTCGTGAGCATGTGCTTACAACGTGCTCTAATCGCAGCTGCAAAGATGTGCGATTCAAACCTCAAGTTTCATAACAAATAGCAAACTTTAACTAGTACATATATATATATATATAACAGTCTCTTCCGCATTTCGTTTTAAATGTCTGGACATCCTGTAGTAACTGTTTATTCCAGTACAACAGTATTTTTTTCTGATGAAAACTGAAGTTTTTGGAACGGATTTTTAAAACAAATGTAATTACTGAAACGTTGACGAGGGAAAAAACAGTAATTGCAACGCTGTTGTAAAAATATCGTCAAGTTTGCGTTCACATGTGCTAATTCGTAGCAGACTTTGGTAAATTGTTTACATAATCATGTGAAAAGATTGCTTAGTTTAAGTTTAGTAAAAATATCGAGAAAGAATACAAAATAAAAAGGTATCCGTGAACATGATGTAACAAGGACCGAATATCATCAAATTACACAGGTGATATCAAGAGACCATCTTTATTCAGGTGGATTCTCTAAAATTAGTACCTCTTGTTCACCATAAAATGAAGTACAGATCGCAAGAAGAGTCTTCAGGAGTCTTGGAGATATTTTAATTTTCATTTCTGGAACAGACAGATGAACTTCCTGTCCTTCACAGTCACTTCCGGGGTAAGAATACCGAAAGTCAATAACGCAGGGCTTTACAACCTGTATGAAAAGATAATAGATTATAAATGAAGATACTTTCATACATTTCGTGAGAGAGATTCTACTGGAAGGAGACAATCTCAAAGTTCGGTAAACATCGAAGGAACCGTGATTTGACATGAAGTGCTTAATTACATCAAGGTCAGAGATTGTACATCTTTACACTATTTTGAGACATTTAAAAAAATTGCAATATCTGTTTATGAAGAAAAACTTTATCTTCATTAATTTATTACAGACTAGAAAAATTTCCGAAACTGATGAAAAAAAGAATTTTAAACAAGTTTTATTTATATCGTTTTTGTCTGACATCTCCATCAGCGTCCATGCTCCGTATAGAATGACGGTAATGACTGGGCACCAGTAAAATTCTATACGTCATACTAAGCAAGAGATACTTGACAGCAAGTATACACGGGGGTGACGACATGAGTCGGGCTAGCCCGGTTAAGCGGGCTGAGTTTTGTCACGAAAATATTTCCTGGTTATTAACCGAGTATTTGAATAAACTTTGAAGCAAGCTTAGGACTAAACATTCCGAATGTAGTTTCCAATCTTACTTTACACAAGCTTTGAAGCAGCAATAAGAGGCGAAAGAAACCATTCAGCCCCTTTAACCGGGCTAGCCCGGCTCATGTAACCAGCCTTGGACAAGGAAAAATAAGTTGTTGCAATCGAGGTTGAACAAACTGACCTTGTAGAGCGTTGTTTCTCGATCAGGATAACGACAAGAATGCACGACAAGTTCTTTGCTCTTCGTTGAGAAATTCTGTTGATCATCAACCACTTTATATTCAAACTCAATACTTGTTTGTACAATGAGAGCAGAACTGCTTGGGTTCTCTGGTTCTCCTAGCAAAACAATTTCAGGGTTCTTCAGGACACCATTCACTTCAAGAACGTAAGGCTTGCTTTGATTGGCTGAATCTCTTGTGGACTGAGACAGTGTGGTTACTAAAATGAAAAAACTTTATCACAAAAAATTTCACTGTAAATTGGCGTATATTATAGATACACGTTCTGAAACTTGGCGAACTTGAAAGCTCTAATGTGACAATATATTGAAATACGTTGAACGTGCAGAAACCGTTTAAATAGAGACGTTGCGATACTCCGTTGCACTTTAACTGTACAGGTGACTAACAGTGGCGTAACTATAGAGGAGGGGGGGGTGGTGGCCCCCCCACGCAACATTTAGATAGCAGTCTGTTGGGAATTCTGATATCCTGTCGGAATTTCTATACAAGTATTTATACAATGAGTTCTATACAATAGTATCAGCATTTCTTTCAGATCGTTTGTTTTGTCCACATTTTTTACGACTGTATGATTTCACATTGGTTGAATTTAATTTATTTACAAAGCGCATGAGTGGAAACTAGTTAAAAATGTTATACAAATTAGTAAATAAATAAAGCATTTTCTTACAAGACTACATCCACATAAGCTTATAGCCACGCCCACCTGTCGGAATATTTTAGCGCTTGCCTGACATTACGGGTGACATGCATGTAGTGAGTGTTCTGCATGCGATAGAAACACTAACATTCAACTACATTTTTTCTGCTATCAGTTGGCGCCTTTTTTGAGTACCATATCTGTTTTCCGAACACAACCCGACAAAGGATTTTCAAATTTGACCGTACACTGCCCAAAGACAGCGCATATCTTTGTTTCGTGAGCTAAGAGAACGACTTGGACACAAAGGAAAGAATTATAAAGACCCGTTTACACGGGCAATTTTTGCTGCGACTTTTGTCCTCTTAGCGTATGTGACCGAGTAGATTGACTGGCGAGTGGATTAGCAAAATTGTTTGACCAAGTATACTCACCGCTCAGTGATACTCACCAGGTATCCACTCTTTCACATCGTTCAACACGACAAAAATCGCATCGAAAATCGCCTTTGTAAACGGGCCTTTATGCAATTGCTTGGCTTTTACTGGGGTTAACTCTGCTTCACGCAAGGACCTAGCAACTTTCTCGGGATCTTTTAACACTGCGGAGTAAAGCCACAAATTTAAACACAAAACGCTTTTTAATTCGACAATCTCAATACATTGTTTACACCGTCATTTGGAGCAGAGAAGTTGGTACACCGAACTATCCCTAACAAACGCGTAGATTATCCCTGTTCTCTATAGAGATTCCCGAAGGCAACACATTACATACGCAGATAATGAATCTCTCACCCTTAAACGCGAAACCAAAAAATTATCAAAACGAGTTTATGACTACAGAGGCTATGTTTCGTAACAATGCGTTGCATGCACGGTTTCAGTGGAAGCGGATTAAATTTATTGTAACGATTGATTCTGAAATATATTTCTTTGTTTCGTAGTTGAAAAAACGTTTTATATAGATTGTGCGAAATCAGAAGTTTCGGACAATTCCAGTGAAAGTCAGATGTCATGTTGTCAGAAAAGAAATCGATAAACAAGCAATCAGTAAACAGAATGAGCACAGAAGAAAAGCACAATTTTGCCATTAGAGTTTGTAAACTTTCAACTCATTTTTATTGACCGAATCACTAATAATGATACAATGTCAATGCAATATATTTCAATTATGGCAAAGTTTTGTAGTTCGTAAGTTGTTTGAATGACAATAAAATGAGCATTATACTTCCATGTTCCTTTTATTAATGATCAGGGGCCGGTTGTTCGTACCCCGTTTCAGCTTAAACGGCGTATAAGTTCAACATATAGATCATATTCATACTTCCTTGAAGAACGAAATTGAAATTTTTTTAACTGAATACAACAATTATGTATTTACCTATAGTTATATATTAAATAAGATTTGATTTTAAAATCTTAGAAGAAGTGTGAGAGTGTTTTTGAATTCTGTCTTGTCCAGCGTTTAAGCTAAACGGCCTACGAACAACCGGCCCAGGGGCCAGTTGTTCGAAGCCCGTTTAGCGTAAACGCCACGTGGATAAAGGCCGTTTTCCACTTCGCCCGTATCGTAGCGTAACGTAGCGTATCTCTTTGTTTGGTGATCACCAGAGCGTAACTAATGACTGTAGAACACAGAAATACGCTACGGTACGCTACGATACGGTTGAAGTGGAAAGCGGCCTTTAAGCCGGTTTTCCACTCCGCCCGTACCGTAGCGTAACGTAACGTAGCGTATTTCTTTGTTTCAAATTCATTAGCTATGCTTTGGGGCCGGTTGTTCGTAAGCCGTTTAGCTTAAACGGTGGATAAGTCAGAATTTAAAAACACTCCCACACTTCTTCTAAGCTTTTAAAATCAAATCTTATTTAATAAAACTATGGGTAAGCGCATAACTATTGTATTCAGTCAAAAACCTTTCACTTTTGTTGTTCAAGGAAGACATAAATACGATGTATATTTTGAACTTATACGCCGTTGAAGCTAAACGGCGTACGAACAACCGGCCCCAGGTGCTCACCAAACAAAGAGATACGCTACGTTACGCTACGGTACGGGCGAAGTGGAAAACCGGCTTACGTCAGAATTCAAAAGCAATACCACACATCTTGTAAAAGTTTCAAATCAAATACTATATGCAGTAAGACAATGGGTAAATATATGATTGTAGTCAGTTAAAAAACTTTCAATTTCGTTGTCCAAGGAATAGCCCCTGTACCACGGTTCAAGCTTACATGAATTACTTTCAAAATGCATGACGACATAAAACTACTATTTAAACAAACAACAAAAGTGGTACTTTATGACTCACAACGTTGCAACTCGCCACCTGCTTGAGCGCATTCATTAGAATTTCAAAATTCTAAGGTGGCGACGCCATACGCTACGTAATGCGTTATACTGAAGTTCAGAAATTTTTTCTACAAAACACAAACGAATGAAGCATTTATCTGTGCGAAAGACCGCTGTGGAAAGACCAAAGATCCTCTTCAAATCAATGAATAGCAATCTGGCATAAGCCACAACTGAGCTATCGTGTATGGAAGCTAAAGATCGATCAAGTATCGCATTGTTGTATTGTGTAGCATCGATGTCATTCTTTCGCCTACCTGTTTTACCCTTGGCAATGGCATATACCATAAAAGCTTATAATTCAGAATATTCTTTAAAAGTTGAAGGAACTTTGCTTTGTGTACAAAAGGGTAATAAAGTAAATATTAGCTGTACGTTGGCGCGAACACGTGGAAACAACACAGACAACGAAATTCACAGGATTATATCTTGGGGCTTCCATGACGCATTTCTTGCCCGCAATGCCTCTGTACTATTGAAAAATGACTCAATTATGATTATATCTTTGAATGTTTATGTGAACTGGAGAAGAGACAAGACCTTCACATGTTTTGCAGAACTTAAACAAGAGGGAAATTTGAACCAACACTTAATGAATACTTCGCTAACCGTGAGAGCTAAACCTCAAGCAACAAAGATCATAGGAGTACGCTTTATAGAAGCGACAGACTACCAAGTGGTAGAAATATACTGGAAACGAACTAGCTATGATGATAACTATAGTCTCGTATATAACATTTCAGACGATGATGTTGGTAGTGATTCGTACTCCGAATACGAGTGTACACATCGCGCACAGGATGTTTACAGAGTCCCAAACACGACTGGACATATATGTAAAATAGTAATCAAAAAAGAATCTTTTATACTATATTTAGAAAACAGATTACATCTAATAACATCCAGAGGGCAATGTAAAAGTATAGGACCGACAAAAAAATTTGAATTGCAGCTTTTTGGCAACGACACCGGCCCGAACAAATATGAAATGATTATGATTCCTCATCCGGTTGTAGAATTTACCATTCATGCTGCTAAGCAACGCCAGCTTCATATCACGTGGAGAGATAATGCGAGTGTATCTAACGTTGACCTGAGGAGATATCATCTGAAGTATAATTGTTCAGGGCTAAAATTTAGAGAAAAAGTATTGGGAGGGCAGAGAAATGTGTCATTGCGTAGTGACGATTTTCACGAGTATCAACCTTACGCACCATGCGAGTTTTGCATTCAAACTCGTCTTGAAGGGTCTCAAGTTTACTCCTCACCAGTGTGCAAGGTCACACGGCTCCACCAAGAACCGCCAAGCGAAGCTCCGGCTATAGTCTGTCCTGGGAACGAGTGGGCAACGACAATCGACGGGCGTTACCGAAACGTCACAGTGAAATGGGTATTGCCTCCGCGTCGGGCCTGGAACGGGGTACTGACGCACGTGGTAGTGAATTACCATGGGAATGGATCGAACTTGAAGATTGTTGAGCGAAATATTAGTCGAGGATACACACAGATTCCAAGACTAGCTCAAAATAAACGTTATTTTGTTCAAATGACAGTTTGTAACAAAGAAGGTTGTAGTGGTTTGAGTAACGCATCAGTAATACCTGAGCTAGCACTTGATGCCCTGCAACGCAATGATAAATCTGGCCATGGTGGCACGTTTCTTCCAATTATCATTGGCGTGGTTTTAACAGTTTTTCTAGTTGGGATTGTGATTCTGATTGCATGGGGATTTAAAAAAGCCAGGGGAAGACACGCAGAGGAGCAAGAACGACTACCAGAGATAAGGGAACCAAATGATTATGAATCTGGAGATCTTTTAGAGAGTCAAGATTACGATACAATATCATTTGATGAACCAGGTATAGACAACGTAGATTATGACAAAGTCTACCAAGATACTAGGTTTTAAAAGACAAACTCAGCATGGTGATTGGTAGTCTCGACTGAAGCTATGTACACTAAGTTCAGTTCTACTCCAACAGGTTACTTTTTTTTCGATCACTAACTCTAGCGCTCAAACGAAACAGTGGCAAACTTAATGCAAGTCTGTTACTCAGACGAACGTTTGATAAGAACATAAGTTATTTTCTGGTAATTCCATTTTAACTGTAAGACTGTAGGGGCAGGCCCTTTTAATGTTGTACTAGTCGGATTATTTTCATATCTTTTGAACCTTAGTTGTACATTTTCATAGAGTAGCAGCCTCACTATGACCAGCGAAAAACCACCAGCAACATTTTCGTCACGTTGCGTCAACGTTTTCGTTTCCTTCAACTCTGGCGACCTATGAGGCTCTGGTTTGCCATTCTGCAGGCTCACTTATCACAACAACAATGCAGTGAACTCTATACATGGCATGCTGACGCAAAAACACGTGTGCGATCAGACAAAATCAATGATCCGTCATGTTTTAGGGATGGGCGATACCAGCTTTTTCAAATCGATACGATACCGCTTCGATACCAAGGCTTTTTAGTGGTATTGATACCAAATTTCGATACCGATACCAGTAAATATGAACGGCACAGCAAAGTTCAATGGAATTGTATTGTGACGGTAACAATACTACACCCTAACGAGCATTAATTTAAACTTCGCTTCAAACATAATGTAACATAAGGAAGTGCACTAAAAAAGCCCATGTTACAACCTATAACTGTGTAATTTATACACCAAAGTTCTCAATGCAAAAAAGTTCACTAAGGTGAACAAGGAATACTAAAGGATTCACATGTTTTTTCACGTTTCTCCAGAAATCGAAAGCACTGCATTTGACAACAAGTATACTGAATAAACATTTTTGCGTATGTACGCAGACCATAAATAGCGCAGGCTCAGTATCGAAACTACCGATACTTGGTGAAAGTATCGATACTTGCCTCCGAGTCTTAAGTATCGACAGGTATCGATACTTGGTATCGGTATCGGCCCATCCCTATCATGTTTGGCTTCACTTTTTGAGGCGAAGTCAGCATTCCTGACGTATAGAGTTCACTGCAACGATGTTGCTCACTTTCATTCCTTTCATTTACTTCATTTACATCCACTCCTGACAAAACTTAATGACGGTAAAATGCACAGCAATTCATATTTATTTTGTAATGATATTTCTCTAAGTAAAGATAAATTGACAAGAATTTATCAAAACTTCACTCGTCTGATACTTCTTCTCAGGGTAAATGCAGACTTGCAAGAATAGACGAAAAAATTCACTCGTCTAACGGTCTTTTGACTTCACCCAATATTTCTATTTCCAAAATCTTGCGTCCAAACAAACATTCCACAATCTCCAAATTCACGCGTCATTCTTTGTTCGAAGAACTTACAGTTTTCATAAATCACCGGTTTAAAATAATTATCAAGATATACCATCGTTAGTTTTAAAAGTAACAGACATGCTCGTTTCATCATCGCTGGAATTGTGGCTCAGAAACTTCTCAAAGCATCATGCAACGAAGCTATAATCCATTGGCAGCGTAAAAAATCACAGACTACGCATAGCCTGCCATTTTTCCCGCCTCTTTACCAGCGTATGTCGTAGCCTGTGAAGCAGGCTAGAAGAGTCACTACTTATGGTGTAGACTTTTCCACTGTTGAATATACGTTTCTACATAAAATTTCATGCAACTTATAATATAGAGTTTTAGACTATGTCTTAAATATCCATTGAATGCGCATGCCTATACGAGATACACCTACAAAAATCTCGCAATAGATAAAATACTTAAAATATTTTAGAAGTAGTCAAGTAGTCAAACCTGCATCATTGAGCTCCGCGTCCGAGTCTACAGCGAGGAAGTCGAGTAAAGACCACAACAAAGGGAAACTGATGTACAACACTGGATCTTGGAGGATCAAATCAACTAAAAAACAATAACAACTGTTCAAATTGCTTCACAAAATTATCATACACATTTCACTTGGATAAACAAATACGAACAAAACCTACTCGATTGACTTATAAGACATGCAGTGGCAGGAAATAATTGAGAGCGTATAAAGCCCAGAGGTATAAACTAAATACATACAAGTTTTGAAAAAGTTTTGAAAAATGTGAAGCTCTCAAGACTACCCACCATGCATTTCTCCAATAGGTGTCTGTTGATATGAAACCTCGATCATGCTTGGCCTTTTGGTTTCATCGATCTTTGAAGCTCGTTTCCTTGCATGTTTTTGTTCCGTCCGGTGAGACAGCATTCTACAAATATTCGAAAACGTTGTTACAGAGTTGAAGGTTGACTACCAGTACTGAGTCAAATTACAGAGTGTAAGATACTCCCATTTCGTGAAACGGGTACAGGTAAAGGTAGCGTTGTTTCTTATACAGTATTTAAAAAAACTTCAATTTACAAATGTAAAACTTTGTACAAACGAATGTAAACGCTAATTTTAGGTAGAAAAATAGATATCGCGGAAAATCATCACGAAAAATCAAGCTACCCGCACAAATTACTAGAACTATGGAAATCTTAACGTCGCTATTACCTTTAAGCTCCCTCCATTATTTTTTTAGATTTTTCATTTACGACTGACCGTTACTTAATTATAACATCAGTGTGCATTGCACCACACCAATGTACTGCAACAATAGCAGTACACCGTACTGCATGTACAGTACTGGGGCCCGTTTAGCTTAAACGGTGGATAAGCCAGGATTTAAAAACACTTCCTCATTTCTTGTAGGTCTTTGATATCCTATCTAGTTTGCTACACTTATCAATAGGTGACCTATAGGCTCAGATACAAAATTATATTATGTAGTTAGAAGATCTTCAGCTGGTTGTGCAAGGAATATAAAATAACGATTTCTATTTTGAGCTAATCCTCTGTCAAAGCTAAACAGGCTTCGTAAAACCGGTCAGTGTACTGTCTTGAATAGTACTGCGCTGTTTTCAGGCACAAGTGTACAATGCCTCTCTCTTTGTTGTTGTATAAACAGTTCGAGATGTCTTTTGGTGCCTGATTACCTTGGAAAAGCAGTCATTTTTCGTGGTCTTGAATCTTCAACGATACAATCGTAGAGAAATAGACGAAGATCAATAGATGAATCGCTGCGTATTGTGATAGTTCCATTGCTTTCCTGAAGTTCGCATGAGCAGAGTGCCTTGTCTGCACTGTGTAGCTGTGAAGAACCTTCAGAAAGTTTCTAAATAAGAACGCAGTAAATAATTACTAAAAGAAAAATTTTCTGCAAAACTAATTTCTGCAAATGGTTTAGTGTTGCGAACAAGTGCATGAATTATATAACTATGTTCTCAAGCAAAAGTTAAAACCCACAAAAATTTTCCACTCACTTGACAAAACATTACAACTTCAATGAAAAAATTTTCATGGAGCAGAATATTACCACACGATACTGATTGGAAGGAATGCAAAACGATTGATATGAAACTTACGTTATCGTTTTCATCATTGTATAACGAGAGGCTGAGACCGGAAAACGTGAAATGTAAAACTGTTGAATCCCATATTTCCTTCTCTTCACCTAACAAAAGAGCACTAGGTCGTTTACATTTATACATTATAAAACTGCTAGCTATATTTTACTGCTCATTCAGCAGCAATTATATCATACTCAGCTTCGGGTACATCCTAGGTCAGATTTGACTTTCACTACTGCAAAACTGCACCTGGCTGGTTAAGCTTGTATGACACCGGTAGACAAGTAGGTAATGACAGAATTCAAAAAACTTTATTCAAACAAAACGACAATAGTGGTACGTACATACGAACAATATACAATAAAACAATAGGCATGGGTTGTAGTGGCAGCTAGTATATGCAATATACAGTACAATTTACAATAGCTACAGTTGGTTAGTGGTAGTGTAGTAATAGTAATAAAATCAATTCTGATTCTCTTTATTGTGACAGATGTTGCGAACATAGAAATTTCGAGAACAAAACTCGAGAGGTGTTTTTTCTTTAAACATCTATCCACAATGTTTGCGGGAAAAAACATTTTGATCAAGGAGAAGAAAAGGTAGTACTCGCGCTTGGACTCTGAGTGCCTCCAATGCATTTTCATTGCAAACCTTTCCCGCCGTAAAAATTCAGTTTTAGTAAAACCACGTACATAAACTCCTTAATAATTGCCTAATAAACCTTTTCGATATAATTACGTCACAGCTAACTGGAAGTGAGACTAAGAAGGCCACGCTATAATAAGAATGCATGGATAGTGCATACAGCCCCTAAACATCACTTCCATGGAACTCTAACGTATCACCGGAAAGGTCTATTGGTTCCTCTTACCTCGTTCAGTAGTTTCACTCGCTTGTTTATCTGTCGCATCAGGAATATCAACATCTGTTCCTGAAATCTCATTACTAAACACATCACCAGGTAAAGCTACAAACAAATGTCAATTGATTGCAATAAAGAGTAAAAAAAATCAATCTTCTTGAAGAACTAAAGCAGTAATGACTACATTTCTCCTAATTTTAATCACTGCGCACAAAACCATATGCAATTCATTTACGTTTGAAAACAAAAGAATCACACAGATACATTAGGTTAACCTAGGTAAGGTACTTCATATACATATAGGGGAAAATTATGACACAACTGACAAAAACTAACCTGAAGTGCCAATAAAAACTGTTTCTGTTTCAGCGTAATTCTGTTGCAGCGCAAAAAGAAGCAACTGGTAGTCTGCTTCATCCAAGTTCATCTAAGTAAAATAATAATAGCGTCGGTCCCAGATGAAAATATAAATGCTACAGTAAACAAGTATGTTAGCTAGAGCTCAATCTAAAATCGACAGTCTTTATACCAAGAGTCAAAAGCACAGAGTAGAGACCGTAAGGTCGGCCAGAACTTTGTTAAATATAAATGACCAGGGGCTAGTAGTTCGAAAGTTGGATACCGCTACCCATAGGATAGTAAATTTTCAACGTTCATAAAATTGGACAAAAACTGGCGAAACATCCAATTTGGTCAACGATATTAATACATCAGTCGTAATTTATGTTATATATAACGATCAATGAAAAGTTCTACTAACGTTACAAATAGTCACTATCAAGTGGACAGCGCTATTCACCTTTCGAAAAACCGGCCCCATGCAGTGCCACATGACATCTCACGAGTCTTCGCGTTCTGCATTTGAAATCACGTTTAACTGTTATATAATGAAACTTAACCATTATCTATTAAACCGTTTTCTATACATTAACCATCATTGATTTCATAACCACTACAAGAAGAGTTACAAGAAGTATTACCTCAACATGCTCCAAACCGATGTTCATGCTCAAATATGGCAACCAGTGGACACTAGCTTGCATAGAGCGCTTCATTACCAAAGTCATCTTGAGAGGTTTCATTAATAAACGACGAGACATTGTGTCAGAGCTCAAGTCCAGCGTTCCTCTAAAAAAACATTTGCATACGCACATTAATTTTCTTGCCGTTCGTACATCAGGTCCGTCATTAAAGTATAAAGCCTTCTGATAGGCCGAGCACGAGGTCCGTATAACACGATTAGAACCGTTCCGTGCCAAAACATAGTACCGAACACCGTAAAAGAATTACGAAAAAGTTGAAAAAATTCGAAAAAGTTGAAAATGACAAAATAAGCGAAAATCAGCATCCAAGAAGCGCAGGGTAATTAATTATCAGCTCGATAATCCTGACTTCGAGTAACTTGTTTTTTTCACAACTTTACTTGTTTTGTTATTAATATTCTGAATAATAATTTGTTTGTTGCTGCATTTCTTTCGACATTGCTCGGATAAAATAAATCAATTGTTTACCCATTAGGTCGGTCTGTCTTTGAAGAGTATTTCCCTTTGTCTTAAACGCGTCCCTCGATCTTTGGTCTCGGGCAGCTTCTAAGACCTCGGAAATTTTTTTTCGCAACGAACCTCCCATTCGGTAAGTAGCATATATTTGTTTTTTTATTGGGTGAAATTTTCTAGAATGAAGCAATTTGATTGGATGCGTGAACGGTTGGAGTTCTATCAGTCTCAGACCGCGGTCGCAGAATCCCGTGCGGAAATCAAAATTTACAAACACTTTTGTTTTACAATTGTTTAAAAAGTTGAATGTAAAATAAAAATTGTAAGTCAAAAAAAAATCTAGTGATAAAATCGAATAAAAAATAACATAAATGTACTGTAACTAAACAGACTATAACAAAACACCACATGCATAAATAGGTAAACGCACGAAGATGTTCATGAAACATTACATTTTTTTACTGTTGCAACTTTTTCTAAAAAAAATTATACCCAACGTTTATTAAATCATTCATAGAGACACACCTTGACAGTTGAGCAGATTGCAAATCAACATCAATTTTCTCAACGGTGACAGCTTCACTGACATCGTTCATATAAGGATTATCAGCTAACATGAAGCTGTTCTTAGCATTTAACTGACCAAAGTCAGCAATCAGACAGTCGGTTGACTGA